>JBBJLS010079507.1:0-25724 GCA_037577275.1 Bryconaethiops microstoma
ATATATATATGTATATATATATAATGTGTGTGTTTGTGTGTGTGTGTGTAATTTTCTTTAGTTAATATTACTTTATTCCCTTGTGTGATAGATTTATGGCTGTAAATAAACTCTTCCACGAGGTGGAACTCAAGGTACAGAGTTGGTGACCACTGCTTTTTCTGCTATGCTGTTCAAGCAATACATATTTCCTGTGAAACTATGTGAGTCTATCAAGTGAACGTCTGCTCTGTGTTACTCTGTTTAAAAGCACCTATCTGTGTAAATATGTACTAGAAGGGTTTTGGGTATGAGGGTATTCACAATTTTGGTGGTAGTTGTTGTTTATGTTAGATTTGCTGTTTTTTTGCCTCTAAATTCACATACATATAATCTGGCATGAAAAACGGAAGCCTAAAAAACACCCAGGGATGCTCCAGATACCAAAATTACAAACAAAACTACCACCGCTGGGTCCAGTTTCTCTTCACTCTCTATTTCCTCCTCTACCATTTCATTCTCTCTCGGTCCTCTTCTAGTCCTCCCTCTACTGGCTGGTGAGCCTGTGTTAAGAGCTCCTTGTCCTCCCTTGATACCCTTGTCATGTCCATGAACAAGGAAGGAGCCCTGTGCTCAGTACATGATGGTGGCTCTACCTTGTATATATATATACTTGTGTCTGTTACAGTAATGTGGTCATGTTGTGGTTTGGTAGAATTAAGTGCACTTATATTCACTGGGCTGGAGCATTGTTTGGCTGACATAATTCACTTATTTGCCTCTTTGTAGCCTGATAAAGTGTATAATATACTACTACTACTACTACTACTACTACTACTACTACTAATAATAATAATAATAATAATAATAATAATATAATGACCTTTGAGAACAAAAACATGCAGAATTGGAGCAAGGTAAAGTGGGAGAAAAGTAAAGAGGAAGAGGAAAGAGAGAGGGAGAAAGAAAGAGAGGAAGAGAGCAAGAACGATAGTCATAGAAAGAGGAACAAAATAAATATCAAAAGAGATGGGTGAGAGTGTAAAGGATAGAGAATAGACAGGGAAAGAGAGAGTTGGAGAGAAAGAGAATAGACAGGGAAAGAGAGAGTTGGAGAGAAAGATAAAGAGGGAATGGAGTAGGGAGAGATGGGACCAAGGATAATGTAAGGCCTGGTACAGAACCATAGAGTCCCAGTTAGGTGCTACCAGACAGCCCTCTCCAGATCTCCACTCCAGGATTTCACACAGACCCATAGGGCAGAGATCAGGATCACCTACTAGTACTAGGCTCCCAGGTAGTATATATAGACCTTCAGGACTATCTACCTGTGCGAAGTATACCAAGCCCTGCCTAGTTACCGAGCATATTCTCTGTGTTGATTGTGTTTATTCTCTGTGCTTCTCTGACCCGTTTCTGGATTTGATTACTCTTTTGCCTAGTGGACTTCTCTTTGTCTGCCTATTGTTGGATTTACTGGTTTTGGACTCGTCTTTGTGGACTTTGTTTTGCATTAAACCTCCTATTTTTGTACTCTGCATTTAGGTCCATTCTGTGTTCATTACAAAATACTTCGCCTTAAGATGGATCCAGCGGAAGTTCAGGAGGTCTTGGCAGGACAAATGCAGGCCACCCGAGAACTTACCCCTTCGGCAGCCCAAGACCCAGTAGTATTAGGGCATCCTTGGCTGGTTAACCATGACCCCTGTATTTCCTGGGCTGAGACAGAGATTAAATCATGGAGCTCCAAATGTAAAAAAGACTGCATGACTCTTCCCTTACGTGCCACCACTGCAGAAAGCCCTTTAATGACTGAGAATACTGATATACCCCCAGCTCATCCTGCCTTTGAAGACTTTTTAACCCTCCTCCTGATAAAACTCTCCCTCCACAACATCCCTGGGACTGTGCCATTGAATTATTACTCGATTCCTCACTTCCTGGAAGCAGCCCTTATGCCCTTTCCCTTCCAAAAACAGAAGCCATGGATCAGTATGTGGAGGAGGCTGTAGTGGCTGGTCCAACCCTCAACTTCTCCAGCTGCCTCAGGTTTTTTTTTGTTGTTGTTGGAAAGAAGGACAGTGGCCTCCAACTCTGCATAGACTATTGGGCTCTAAATAAAGTCACCGTTAAATTCTGCTACCCCCTTTCTCTTATTCCTTCTTCCCTTTGAAAAACTCTGCACTGCTACTGTTTTCACAAAACTCCGAAGTGCGTATAATTTGATCCGTATAGAAAGGGTGATGAATGGAAGACTGCTTTTATCAGCACTAGAGGGCACTATTAGTACCTTGTAATGCTGTTCAGATTAGCAAATGCACCTTCCGTGTGCCAGTCGTTCATTGACGAGATTTTCAGAGACAAGTTGGACATATTTGTATTGATATGCATTGACGACATCTTAATTCTCACATTGAGCATGTCAGACAGGTCTTGCAAAGGTTACGGGAAAAAAAAACTTTATGGAAAGGGGGAGAAATGTGTCTTCCACCAGGCCTCCATCTCAGTCTTGTGTCACATGTTATGTGTTGGGACAATTCAAATGGAGGGTCAAAAGACCCAGGCCATTCAGCAGTGACCAGAACCCAAGAATATCAAGGATCTCCAATACTTCCTTGGATTTGCTAATTACTACCGACGATTCATCCACAATTTCAGTTGGGTTGCCGGACCCCTCACCTCTTTATTATGAAGATCATCTGGCAAGCTGTTATGGACTCCCCAGGCCAATAAGGCCTTCCAGACTCTCAAGGATTTGTTTAGTTCAGCTCCTGTTTTACAGTAACCAGACCTGGCGTTACCTTTTGAAGTGGAAGCAGACGCTTCTGAGGTGGGAGTAGAAGCTATACTTTCCCAGAGACAATGTTCCTAAATTACACCCCTGTGCATTCTTCTCCCAGAAACTCTCACCTGCAGAACAGAACTACAGCTTGGGGGACAGAGAGCTTGTAGGCATTAAACTAGCCTTGGAGGAGTGGAGACACTGGCTAGAGGGAGCACCATGCCTATTCATTGTATATACCGATCATCGTAATATGGAATACTTATGGGAGGCGAAGCGGCTTAACCCTCATCAGGCCAAATGGACTCCAGATTCCAGTTCATAGTCACATACCGACAGGGCTCAAAGAACATCAAGGCTGATGCTGTCTCACTCAATATGACAAGCATGAAAGGCCCATCACCCTCAACTCTTTTTTGCCTCCTGCCTGTATCGTGGCTCCAGTCCATTGGGAGGTGGTAAAACAAACAGAAGTGGCCAACTAAAACACTCCTCTTCCCACAGAGACCCCTGAAGGTAATTTTTTGTGCCTCCTGATCACCATAATAAGTGGGCACATACAACCCTAGGCACTGGTCACCCTGGAATCACTAAACAGTAGATCTACTGTCTTGTAGATTCTGGTAACAGATTTTATCCTGTCTTGTCCTGTCTGCACACAATCTAAGACTCCACGACAGCTTGCAGCTGGACTCTTGGAACCACTACCCATTCCCTGACATCCCTGGTCACACTTGGCCATTGATTTTATCACAGACCTCCCGGAATCTGAGGGAAATACGACCATAGTGGACCGGTTCTCAAAAATGTGCCATCTTATTCATTTACCAGGTCTACCAAAGGCATTAGAAACAGCTAACTTATTGGTAAATTAGTTTTTTTCATCTGTTTGGCATCCCGGAGGATATCGTCTCGGACCGTGGTCCCCAATTCACCTCAGGTTTAGCTAGCTTTTTTTTCTTGTTTGAGGGTTAATGTCAGTTTGACCTCAGGGTATCATCCCCAGAGTAACGGCCAGGCCAAAAGGCTCATCCAGAAATACCTAATCTGGGCTCAGTACGCTAAGAATTCATCATGACATTCTTATCTTAAAATCACCCCCTTTCAATGTATTCTAGGGTTCCATCCCCCATTTTTGCCATGGGAGTCTGAACCCACCAATGTTCCAGCGGTGGACAACTGGTTCCGTAAGAGTGGTCGGGTATTGGAAGCTTCCCGTGTACATCTGCAATGGGCTGTCTAAAGACAGAAACATCATGCAGACCACTGCTGCCGACCGCCCCCCTGTTCTGAGTTTGGTTGTTGGACAACGAGTTTGGTTGTTGACGAGAGATCTTAAATTCAAACTTCCTTCAAAGAAATTATCGCCCTGGTATATTGGCCCATTCAAGATCGTGCAGTGTGTCAGCCTGGTCTCCTGTCATCTCCAGTTGCCTCCCAGGTATCAGATTTCACCCACCTTTCATGTTTCATTGTTTAAACCTGTGTTTTACAATCCTATGCACCCGCCGGACATGGATCGTAAGCCTCCTCCCCCCTTGGAAGTGAGCGGTGAGGCTGCTTACCGGGTCTGAGAGATTCTTGATTCACGATGGCGCAGGGGCCGACTAGAGCACCACATTGATTGAGAGGGCTATGGTCCTGAGGAACGGTCATGGGTGGCCGCTGATGACATTGTGGATCCCAGTCTCATCTCTGATTTCCACAGTTCATGCCCTGATCGGCCAGCACATCTCTGCCATGGTCGTCCACCCACTCATTTACCTTAGTCACCTGGAGACTCCCTTGAAGGGGGGGATACTGTAAAGTCTGGTACGGAACCAGAAGTGGAGTCCCAGTCAGGTGCTGGCAGACAGCCCTCTCCAGATCTCCACTCCAGGATTTCACACAGGCCCATAGGGAGGAGATCAGGCGTACTAGGCTCCCAGGTAGACCTTCAAGACTATACTAAGCCCTGCCTAGTTACCAAGCATATTCTCTGTGTTCTTGATCATGTTCATTCTCCATGCTTCTCTGACCTGTTTCTGGAATATGGATTACTCTTTTGCCAAGTGACTTGTCTTTGTCTGCCTATTGTTGGATTTACTGGTTTTGAGCTCTTTTTCTGCATTTTTGGATTTTTGCCATTTCCTTTTATCTTTTATCTTTGCATTTGGGTCCATTCTGTGTTCGTTACAGAAAGGAAGAGAGAGGAGGAATAATGAAAGTAAAAGATGGAGAGAGGAGAGAATGAAAGACAGAGAGAGGTAAAGAAGGAGTGAGAAAGGATGAGGAACTGAGAGATGGGGGAGAAAGAAAGGAGGATAAAGAAGGATAAGAGAATCAGAAGTGTAGAGCTAGGATGAGTGAATGAGTGATGGAGAGAAAGAGGATGTGAGAACGGGGGAAGTACAAGGAAAAACAGAAGAAGAAGGAAAGAGATGAGAGTGGATGAGGGAATGAAAGATGGAGAGAGAAGAAGAAGGACTGCTGATGGAGGTAGATGAAGAGAGAATGTAAGATGGTGAGAGAGGACAAGGGAATAGGGAGAGAGAAGATGAGGAAAAAAAGAGAATGGGATGTGGAGAGTAATGGCAAGAGCGAGAAGGCAGGAGAGGGTGAGAGAGAAGCATTGAGTTTTAACATTTAATGACTTATGGTGAGAGTGATCTACACTGCTGGAGATGTGTGCTTCAGAGGGAATGCTGCTAGAATTTTTTTTTCTTCACGAGGGTTTCAGTACATGGACAGTTGGTGAGGACACGTGAGACTTTAGAGATATGTTTTTACAGAAAAGGCTAATACCATTTGCAATATTGATGAAGATACTAGATGGTAGGAGGAGGAGAATCAGACACTCAGACACTCATACACACACACACACAGGCTAATTTGAAAGTGTATGTGGGCCTCCACTGACAGAAAAATGAATAAAAGATTAGACTGACATGCGACCAACTGCATATGTGTATTTGAGTTGCTTTACTGAAGCCTTTCAGATGTTCCAAGCATGTCAATCAAATTGAGTTTCAGTCTGTGACCACAGAACAATCTGATACAGTTATGATTCATTGGAAGATGATTCAGTGTGTTATGAACTTTCATGACTTGTTTTGGTTTGGTTTGAGTAGTTTGGTTTGAGCAGTCACTGAATGCACAAACATGAGTGGAGGAATGGGAATCTCGCACTGTAACAAAACACAAAAAAGCCAATAAAAAACATAAATGTAGTCCAGATATCTAGTATTTCTTATTCCGATTAATGTAGGAACATTTGATGATTGTTTGACTTATTTCTTGAAAAAAGTAAAATGCTTTACATTTTCAATAAGATACTTTTACTAATTAAACTGACATAAAATAATCATAAATATCTAGAAATAAGTTTAAACTTTTATTAATCTTAAAATTAGGCTAGATTCAAGATGATTTTGCTTGTCATGTTTCGCTTGAGAATTTACATTTAGACAATAAATGATCACATACTTTGGAGATTATCATAATGCAAACAATTGATTATAACATTTAAAAATTAATACAGTTGAATGTTCATGTTGCGACTTTTCTGACCAGTATTGTGATTGTGAGTCACTTGCAGTTATTTTTTATTAATTAACTGTAAACTCCAGGCCTTTTTCATCAAGAAGACATTCACAAGCTCTGTGTTGCTAGATCTTGTTCTTTATTTAATTTTACCACATAAAACATAACATGGTTTGAGTAATTTTAAAAACACAGTGTGAGTATTCATAAATGCAGCTCTTGTGACTTGAAACATTCAAATTGCGATTTCGTTAAGAAACCAGTTCATACCAATTCATCCCATTAAGCCCATTGATGTATTTGTTCTTTTTCAGATTGATTTTATGCTCAAAAATAGCCTGTACATTTTAATTTGCTCACAAATAAGAATGCATATAATTTTTTGCAGTCACTTAAAGTATGTTCCAATGTTGATGTTTTCAGTAGCAGAACTGAGTGAACTGCATTCTGAATTTGCAATGGCATCTTTGTTCTGGACTCTAATTGGATCCTAGGAGGCAGGGGGTGTGGCTGAGTATGCAGATTTGAATAGAAGATGTGGTATTGAGAGCACAGGTGTGTGTATGTGTGTGTGTGAGACGAGAGAGACAGGAGATGAGACAAAGAGCAAAAAGAAGGAGAGGGAGAGAGAGCCCTGCTCTTTAGTCTCTGTGTGTGTGTGTGTGTGTGTGTGTGCGTGCGCGCACACTCAGAGCTGTGGAGACTGTGTTCTCACACACACACCCACACACACACCCATAGGCAGGATGTAGCAGCATCCACAGGCTGCATCTGATCCTCAGCATCCTCTGCTCTGCTCTCTCACTCTCCTTCACTCTATCTGAGACAATTGGCACAGTCAGTGTAACAGAAAGCAGAAGGAGAGAAAAAGAGATATTTATATGGGTTTTCCTTGGCTTTTCCTAGGCTGTAAACTCGTTCGTCTGCAGGACCTTGCTCTGTGATTTTTTTCCTTCTTTTTTTCCGTTGGAGGTTGAGTCTCATAAGAGAGGTGTTAATGCTCTCTCTCTCTCTCTGCCGCTGTTTCACAGGTGTGGTTCAGGCCAAGAGAAGTCCCAAAGTGGTGGTGAGTCTCTCTATTATTACACTCTATCTTTATCTTGCTCTCTATAGTTCTCTCTTTCGTCCTTATCAGTCCTTTTTTATGTCTCAGCTAAGTTCAAGACTTTTTTGTTGCCTTCTTCACTTCTCTTTTTTCCTTTTTTTCTCTTCTTTTTTTGTTTCTTTTCCTTCCTTGTCTTTCACATCTTTTCATTGTTCTTCTTTCATTTTTCTTTTGGATTTTCCTTCTTGGGTCTCTCTTTCCATTCTTCTCTTCATTCTTATCTTTTCTTCTTCTTCTCCCTCCACCTTCATTTTGATTTCATTGGTTTTTCTGATCTTCCTTGCTTTTCTACTGCCTTGTCTTTTCTCCTATTTATGTTCTGTTACTTTTCTTTCATTTTCTCTTCTGGTCTCTTCTGCTCTCTTTTCTTCTCTTCTGAGCTGTGTTTTACTTGCTGAATCGTTCTTGCGTCCACATATCCACACGTTTATGTTGTCCCCAAGCAGGTAGTCTGCCTAAAAGTATCAGCAGAAAAAGGTATCTCCTTTACCTTAAATGTAGTTTGACTAGTTTGGTGTGTGATGTTTGCTTCTTTAGTTTTGTACTAGAAATATGAGGTTAGTGGAAGCTTATATCTACATAGCTTATATCCCTATTTAGCATTAGCATCATCACACATTTGACTCAAAGCGGATCAAGTTATTAGTAATGTTAAATTAACTTTTTAATGTGTTTTCTGACTCTGTATGGCATCCATTACTTATAGCTCCAGTGTACTTTTTTTCTTACCAAACTATTGCTTTAAGTTCTCACCTTTGTCTGCAAACAAAAGCCTGTTTGTCCTCTGTTGCCACCTTGACAACTTGTGCAAATCCATATACTGCTTTGAATTACAGGTACACTGAGGCACAGGGGAGCCAAGGTGACTGTGCATTTTGAGCTTAATGAAATGTAGATTTGCAGTCCAAGGAGGGGTACACTGTAGAGATTGGGTTATGATGGCTTGAAATGATTTTGATTTTAAAGTACAAATGGAATTAATTAATACTTTCAAATATATAGTATTACATAATTACCATGTTAAGTTAGTATAGCAGTGGTCAGTGAGGTTAGGTCTCAATGGTGAATAAAATTAGGATTAGGTGAATAAAATAAGGTTTGTTAAGATTAGTGAGAATTATTTGAGTCACAGTTCTCACAGCAACTGAGAGATATGTACAAGGACAGATGAGTAGAAAGAAAGGCTGGGAGAGAAAAAGAAAATGATCAGATGAGTATGTGCTGTTGCTTTCTTACCACAGAGATTGCTAAGGATAGTCATTTGTGTTTGAGGGCTTACGGTAGGGCATTGGACTTTCCAGTGAGCTGTTATTTTGAGTCAGCCTCAGCTGTGTGTGTGTGTGTGTGTGTGTGTGTGTGTGTGTGTGTGTGTGTGTGTGTTTAGTCAAAAACTGAATGCCTTTTGTAAGGATTTAAAAGCAACACACACACACTTGCACACACACCTACAAGCACATGGCCTTGTGCTTTATTTCTTTTAAGGCCCCCCCACCTTCTTCTTTTGCTCTGTCCTTCTCCTTCACCTCTCCTTCCTTTGTCTTTCTATAACTGGGTTGGTTTAAGAGCCTTATTGAAATGGGTGTGATGAGTAGAATGTGCAGTGCAAAGCAACACTCTCTCTCGCTCTCTCTCACACACACAGCAGTTGGAGAGGAAGGACAGTCAGGGAAGTTCCCAACACAGTGTGTGCAGTCACCGGAGCACCCACACTGACTCTCCTGCCCGTGGCGTACCCACAGTGCCCAACGAGACACTGGCAGCTCCGCCCCCAGTTCCCCCACCCCCCACCCAGCCTCTCCCCAGTTTGCCCCCACTGGAGCCAGCCGCCAATGGAACCCTCCAGAAGAAGCCTGACCCTTTCAAGATCTGGGCACAGTCCAGGAGCATGTACGAGAGCCGGAGTGAGTAGCCAAATGAAAGCATTCTAGACATGCAATTTTGAAATGTTTAGAAAGCACTGCTTCTTGTGTCCTGGATAGGGATTTTTGACCTGAAAATCCCTATCCATCTGACCCTTTGTGCCACTTTACTTCATTGCACTCTTCTGTGGTCCATACTGTAGAAGAAAGTCTTGAAGTCATGCTTTTAGAAATGAACAAGTAGTCTGAATCAAAGTATGTTAACATGTGGTGTAAATTCCATCAGTCATCAGATGAGACATGAAAGTAAATGACATGAAAGTGCAAAAATATTTGCAGGGGATTTTTTTGTCATAAAAATATCTTTGTTATATACACGCTTTTACCATATCTCCCACCCTTATCTGCAACCCAGTTTGATCTGTTTGTGGAGATGCTATCATCTGTGACAAAGCACAGGACCAAGATATGCTTTTGAAGTTTGTCAATAGCCTCTAGCTGTTAGGACACAGTGATCTATGAGAGACCACAATGATTGGTCAGTGAGTCACCTGCAAAAGTTTGCAAAAGTTGAACAGAGAAAGAAGAAAACAATGTTGCATTTTCAAAGCTACGTTCGTTGTGGAAGTTGTGACCAATCATATGCAGAAAATTACACAAATAAATAATGCAGATAAATTGTACTTACTGTGTAAAGGCTTTATAATACACAGGTAAACATCTTGTGTGTGAAACGAGAGTGCACAACTATTATGCACTTTGCTGTGGCAGGGTGCTCCAAGTCTCCAAGAATTTACTTTGGAGACTCGCATCGGAAGTGTTTGCTGCTGAATTGGCAGTGGTCTGTTGGAGTGCTTTGCTGCTGAATTAAAATAAAAACAAAGGCAGCTGGAAGCATTTTTTGTTCTCCTAGTCTTTGAGATCTGAAAGCTTTTTCTTCTTTTTGGCCACACACAGTTGTAGTGTACTCATCAATCAGCCATGTTCACCAAACATGGCATCATAAATGAACTGTTTCTGTATCAGTTAGTCCTGCTTAGTTCAGTTCAGTAGGATGAAGTGGGATTTTGATCAAAAATCACCCTCAAAGTGCTATTTATCAGTCTGTGTTCTATTTTCTCTCTACAGTAAAACAACAGAGAGCAGGCAATTTTAGAACCGGAACAGTCACTTCTTAAAATAATTAGTCATTTAAAACACAGTTTGGTCTAAAATGCAAGCGGGCTAGACCTGGGACTTAATTCTTTCGTGAGGACCAAATACCACGTTCTGTCCCGTGTCTGTTAACTTGGATTATATATCTAATTTCCATTTTAGATATTACATTTTAGAAATGTCTGATACACTGTGGTTGAAGGTCAGTTTCTAGTCAGCTATTCATAAAGTATTAATGGGCAATATGCATCTATGTAAGTAGGATGGGGATGAACAAAGGAGAATATACAGATAAAAGTGACCATTCTGTCATGAATTCTTTCTCTGCATTTAACCCATTCACCAAGTGAAGCAGCAGGCAGCCAGGAACACAGCGCCCAGGGTGCAGTGTGTGGGGGCGATACCATGCTCAAGGATACCTCAGAGGTGGTTAGCATTCTTGTGAATTGAATCTACGACTTCTGAGTCACAGGGCGAACGCCCTAGCCACTAGACCCCAAAGGAGGCAGATTAATTCTGGTTTGTTTTAGCTTGGACTCCTTTCTGAATGATCGGTAATTACCACGAAACACAATGTACTTAAAATGTGCTTAATCCTACCTTAATTTACCCCTGACAATACACCAAACCCCTTAATTTGAATTAAGTGGCCAGTAATTTGTGAAACAGATCCCTTAAACCTGTTGACTTTCCAGACTTTCAGGAGCCATCTTGAGTCTTTGCACCTCCCAATTTTAAAAGCTTATAGCTCTGTCATACTTTATTGTTTTTGTTTGTGGTTGGACTCATTACAAAGCTAAGACTCTGAAGTTTCATGTTCCAGTGAAAGAAAATCTATAAAAAATTATGTTTACACAGCAATACCGGATGAAATACTGAATTTTATATGCTTGTGTCAAACCTTTTTGAATTCAGCTGTGCCTTATTGTCCCTGTCAGTAGAATGGATCTTATACACTGAAAATCCGTAGTCACAGGTCTTGTCAACTGTTCAAAATTTGAGCGCAAAAGAATAAAAAATGAATGTTATATAAGGTTTTTAGTGCAAGCAGTACCATTTCGAGCAAGCACAGATTTTGTTTGGAGAAATCCTTATTTTTATAAAGGAATTATAACACAATAACCGCTTCAACACCACTTCACTCCCATTCATTCAATCCAAACTGGAGCAGTTTGAATTCCCCGCCAGTAAGAAAGAGGACGAGTCACCCCTCCTCCCAGTCAGACCAGTCTTTAGTTTCGGGGATATCTCCACAACTGAGACTTGCAGACGCCTGAGGATGGGCTCATTCGAATTCTAACAGCCTCCGCTATAGGCTAGAGCACAAAAACAAACGCCATTATACACCAATCACAATATAAACGCATGTTTATAGCTTTGGTTCCGTATACGGCATGGGGACCCTAGCGGACGTGCAACAGGTTTTAATTTTACCTTAAAGTTAGATTTTGTGTGAAACCCCTTCATCTTAAATTTAAGATGTTAATTCAGGAGGTTCTATTATAATCCCCTAAATAAGGGGAAAATTCTGTAGTTTTACCCGTGAAGAAGCCTTAATCTGTGCACTCACCCCCCCCCCCCCATAATTTTCCTGAATTTCCTGTATGGGAAATTAAGGTCAAAATTAAGGTAATTTTAAGGGGTAAAACACAGTAAGTGGTTTAAAGGTGGTTAGAACACCATATGACCCAATGTGACCTAAAAAGGGAAAAAAACTTCACTGTGTAGCTGAAACTAGCTCAGGAGTGCTGATTTGGAATTGTTTTTGTGACAGTGACCATTATAAATACAGAGACATCTGACCCAAGATGATTCCTCCTTGTGACTGCTTGACTGCCTGTTCATTTTTATAGCTCTCAGTAAGTGAAACTGCTTCGTAAACTACTTTGACAAGTCTGTGCCACCTTAATGAAGAGCTGAATGTAGTTTGAGCAAGTTGAGAGAAGTTTTGTTGATACTTTTTAATGTAAACAATTAGGAGTACTGTTGACTTTTGGTTTGTCAGTAACATTATCTTCGTAGCTCCAGTTCTAAACTACAGAGGAGAAATTAGAACAACTAACATAAAACTAACAATAAAAACTGTACAAATGTAATTTTTTAGTCAAAAGTAAATTGATCTTAGATTAGCTAATCTAATGCTCAGCAGTAAGAGAGTTTGTAAAATGTAATGTCACAGAGTAAGACGAGAATGCCTGCAGCCGCAGGAGAGTTGGAGGGTCTGATGGTCCCATGGCGGAGACCTTCGGCAATATATTCGTCCATGGCTCTCTGTTCCCGAGCAGATAGTGAGTAGAGTCGGCCGCGGGGTGGTACCGTGCCCGGCTGAAGGTCAATGGCCAGGTCATATGGTCGATGAGGAGGTAGTTTGGTGGCCTTCTTTTTACTGAAGACCTCAGCCAGGTCATGATACGGGACGGGAATGGACCCCAGGTCGACGTTGGAGGTCTCGGACTCCCCTGAGCACATCTCAGCCCTTGCCTGGAGACAGAGCTCCTGACAGGCCGAACCCCATTGAAGAATCTTGTGACGTGATCAAGAGATGATGGGGTCGTGCTTGATCAGCCACGGGTGTCCAAGGATGAGGGGAGGTGAAGAGAGATCAGTGAGCAGGAAGGAGATGGTCTCGGTGTGATCATGTGGTGGAGGGTCTCCACCATAAGGGTGGCCTAGTGGTAGGATACTTGCCCCTGGACCAAGAGGTCGTGGGTTCGAATCCTACCTCCAGCACACCATCACTGGGTTCCTGAGCAAGACCCATAACCCCAAGTTGTCCCCTGTAGATAAAAGCGTCTGCTAAATTCCTTAAATGTAAATGTAATCATGGATGGTCATGGTGAGGGATGGAGTGTGATGAGTGTTGGGTCCGGGACCGTCATGTCGAGATAACACCTCTTCAGTCAGTCCCAACTGAGTAGCATAAGCCTGATCGATGAAATTACCAGCGGCCCCCGAATCAACGAAAGCCGTGACTCTGTTGCTGACTCAGTTGTAGACTTACCTGAAGGGTGAAACGGTAGGAAGGCATCTGGTCGACTCGTTTCCCGGGCCCGATGATGGCCCGATGATGGTCGGGGGAGGCGCAGTAGGAGGCTTAACTGGAGTGGGTTCAGTTCGATCAGTTCGTAGGTGTCGGGTAGTTCTCTACCTGCCAGCTTGTTCTTCATTCTGGAGGATAATCCTTCGTAATACTCCAGGACGTTTGTACGGCTAGGGTCCGAAGATGATATAAATGGTCCACCACCACTTTGCTCTCAGGGTGTTGAAACGCAGACTTGAGATGCTTGGTGAAGTCGGGGTAGGAAAAGGCGATCTCGCTGCCTTATCTCAAGACTGCGGTGGCCCACTCGGCTGCCTGCCCGGTGAGAAGGGAGGTGAGAAGTGTGAGAAGTGTTTTTTGAGGCTGAAACTCAAAAAACAAAGAAAGTTGGGTCAGAATAACGTCACACTTTTCATCCATCCCATTTCATTTGTCCAGCAAAGTGATTTTAGGGGTAGAAGGAGAAGAAGAGGCGGTAGAAGGAGGAGTTTGGACTGCCGGTTGGGAAGGTGGATCAGCGGTCCGATCTCGCGAAGCTTGTCACAGTTTGTCACACTTCCTGCTTCAAGTTCACGATCTCGACCACTTGCGAGGTTGGCTGGGCTCAATAGAGACACAGACATTCTGTCACAGAGTAAGACGAGAATGACTGAGAGTTGCCCAGTTGTGGCGTGAGGAAAGAGCCCAGTCGCTGAAACTGACGAAAGAGCTGGTTACTCACGCAGTTGATCTGAGAGCGCTCCAGTAAGGATGAAAGATTCCCATCAAAGGAACCCGCGCTCTCACACGCACACAGAGAGAGAGAGATAAGAGGGGGCTGGATAGCCAGGAGTACTCATGGTACCGTAAAGTTGAATGAGGGCACTGAGAGGGCATCACATCCAATGTCTGTGTGCAGAGGAACCGTTTCTTCCTACTTAACGTGACGTCACTTTCCGGTGCCGATTAACGTCACGTGCTCTGGTGCGCGTGACATGTAAAAATGAACTGCATTTGTTTTTTTGTACAAAAACCCATACAGTTGTCGAAGGTGGACCCCAAGAGGAAAATACAAGAAAAATGGCAGATACTGCCTGTTTAGAAGTAATTATACACACAAAAGGACAATATCCCATTACTTGGTGTGCCAAGGGTGTTTGTGCAGCAGGTAGATGTGCTTTTGGTTTTTCTTAGCAGTAGATCTGTAGGAGTCACATATTCTAAATGTAATACTGGTGTGGTGATCTTTGCACTCTCTGACACATGTCGTGTCTGACACCTGACACCAATTTATAAGAGGATTTTTCATTTTTAGGCTTCCAAACAGGACACTGGGTTGCATAAGGTCTAAAGGGCTGATTTGAGTGGTTTTGTCTGAGAATGTCCATTCAAATTTGTGTTTGTGTTAAGGAACTTGTGGTGTGTGTTTTTTTTTAATGTAGAATCACAGAGCATGTCTAACACACTAATGAGGTTTCATAACTGCAAGGGCTTAGTGTGAATCAGAGAGAACTGCCCAAAGAGATTCTCTCTCTCTCTCTCTCTCTCTCTCTCTCTCTCTCTCTCTCTCTCTCTCCCATTCTCTTACTGTGTTATACATTATGTATGACCCTTTCGTATCCTCCCACATACTGCTGGAGAAGATATGAGGAGTGAAGCTTAACTTACAAAATATGAACTCTCCTATTTTATCTGTGCCTGTTCACCACAGTAGTATTTTGTATTACAGTAAAGTGACCTGGTTAGACATCAACTAAAACAAGATTTAGACAGGTGCTTATTCCATTATAAAATCCCTTTCACACTAACCATATGTTCGAATTTTGGTGAATGCACCAAAATATAAATCCTTGGCTTTCTAAGGCTATAAACTAAAAAAATGTTGACAGTAAACAAAAACTATTTACATCAATAAACTTAATAATTATAACATGTTGGCTACAAATGTGTTGCAGTATCAAATGTCCTCGATAGCAGAAGACAGTTGTTCATTTGAGATGAATTTTCTGCAGTTAGTTATTCTCTGTTGTTTGGCTCTGGCTGTCATGTCCACCCATGACTCCTATATACAGGCAGGCACATTTGCAGACTTCCATGGTAGATATGTTTTAAAAAAATAAAACTCATGGGGGCCCACAAACCAAAATTCAAAGTTTTCCCAGAACAAAAGGAGTCAAGAGACACAAAAACACCAGTGTATGCTAACGGTGGACTAACAACTAAGGTCCACCCAAACTGAACATAAATGGCAAACATAATCCCTCCTGAGCATACTGGCAGCTGAAACCAATAATTACTTAACTAATACCCGGTGTGCTCAGGAATCCACAAACAAAATCCGTTTTTGACGGCCTCTAGCAGCCGCCCACAGTCACAGTCTACAGGCCTGACACTGGCATTATTTTTCTTCTCAAAAACTGTCTTCTGTAATTTTTTCATCCAAAAAGTGGATGTGCCATTGTGAGCCAAAAATGTGCCGCATCTCTATTATCAGTTTATTGCAAATGGAGCTAAATTGTTGCTCAAAAGCCAAATATATTCAAAGGTTTTGGTTTCATACCATCAAAAAATGAATTTGTTTCCATTTTGGTATATTGGTTCATTTCTCCATTACATAAGATATTTTACAAATATTAAACAGAGCAAATACATCCCTTCATAGGATATGTTAACTTATTTCCTCGGAAAAAAATCTTCAAAACGTGTAATTGTAGTATGGTTGCTTTCGCATATGTGTATAGTGTTGCAGTCTTCTCCTATACAGTTATTAAAATTTAAATAGTGAGGTCTCATGTCCTTAATGCTCATCCTTAGATTTGTATAGTAGCATTTGCTATAGATAGTAGGTCAGCATAAGTTCAGGTGTGTGTGTGTGTGTGTGTGTGTGTGTGTATGCGTGTGCGTGTGCGTGTGCATGTGCGTGTGCATGCTGGATGGCAAATTGTTCACTAATAGCAGCATTTGGTGCCTCCCATGGGCTCACCGTTGCTGCCAGGACCGAATCAGGCCCGTTAAACGATCCGCAAGGAGTGCCTAGGACAGCTGAACGATCCATGCTGTGTTCCAGGCCATGGTCCAGACCTTTTCAAACGAGCAGTGAGCCGCTTCCTGCTACGGCCAGAACAGTTAAACAATCTGTGCTGAGTTACCTGCAGTGGCCATTTGATCATTATCATTTTATTTGTCTGTGTGAAAGCTTCAGACTGTTTTTTCCCCCTTGTCTCAACCAGCCAAGGGATAGGAGTGGTGTCAGGCCAACAAGCTGCTAGACATGTGACTTGTCCGCTGAGCTACTGCATCCATCCATTCTTGCTCTTTTCCCACATGACTGGAAATTAAGGATGGGTGATGTGGTCAAAAAAGATTGCTAGAATAAATTGCCATTCAGAACTAAAACAAAAATCTGATTATGAATAACCTATTATCAAACAAGAACAAAAGCAAGTACATTTTAAGCACTTTGCATTTTAACCATACTGATCAGTAAATCTAAAACGAAAGTTGCAAATGCCTGTAAATTGAAATTGCCACGTGCACACACAAGCAAATTTTTGCCTACTGGGTATAACCATAATTTTATGGCAAATACCTCAAATATTCATTATTGATTTTGAAAAAGTCACAATTTTTTCATTTAATCGCCCATGGTTTCAATTTGTAATATTCTTTAATTTTGTACTGTTTCTTCTCATGAGTTTGAGCATGTTGATGAAGCCATTCTAATAATAACACATTTCTCTATTGCCTATAAATGAACAGTGTTAACAGTACATCATCCATTGGTAAACTTTAAAAGCAAAGAGCAAAAACTATACTTGTTAGTGTAAAGCAAGGGTAATGAAATTGTACAATGCTAATTAGTCATTATAAGGTTTAATTTCTTGTTATCTCATAGCTCTTCTGTAAACTTAAAGAAGCAAACCTCAGGCCTAAACATGTGATGACTGTAATTAGAGTTAGATTAGGATTAAAGAACTATTTAAATCCTCATAGATAACAGGAATTCAACTTAATACATCTATTTTTTAAGTAGAATAGGTTTTCTTGACTTTTTTTCGCTTTTACTATATAAAGTGATTTTGATGTTCAAACCACATGAGTACAGTGTGTTTTGTTCATTCGTATTTGTTGTACTTGATGTTTTTAAGAGAACTGCTTTACTATTTCATTAATCAATGTGTTTTTTAGTGTCTGACTCACAAGAACAAGACATCTTCCTCTGGAGAAAAGACACTGGATTTGGCTTCAGAATCCTTGGCGGGAATGAACCTGGAGAACCGGTGAGAATCACACACACAAAACAGTAGAATTAAGAACACTTTCTAGGACTGTAGAAACAGTATTGTCATAAAATTATATTATATTATATTATTTATTTATTTAAAACTGCTTTGTTTTTTTGTTACATTGAGTACTGGCTTGGTTTTATTCTTGACCTGACCTGGCAACCAATAGTCACCAACTGCAATATCAGTGAGTCTCAGGCTACTGCACTCTCAGACATGTTGATCTTGCACATTCAACATCCAGAAAGCAGTACTGGAGGTTTGACCCATATAACTAAAATTACTCTTTCAAATGGTGAGTTCTGCAAAAGGAAATAATGTATCATTGCTTTTAACAGCTTCTGTTATGCTTTTGCATATGTTATTTTTCTGGGATTTTAACTGGTCAGCATTGCTAACAGGCTAACATGACTCACTGTACAGTGAAAAAGATTGGCTAAATATATATTAAAGGCCAAATGTATTGTGTTTAAGCTACAGCTGGAATGCTAATACTACTGCATTCCAACATGAGCTTGACACCAGCACTACATTGCAAATAAAAAAACTGCATTCAGCAGTCATTTGTATTAACACATTGATTGTTGACATCTGGTTTGTGTTTCTGTTATGTTATGTATGTTTCTGTTATGGTATAGTATTTTATTCTATTCTATTGTTTTTCTAATTTTTGCTGCTGTGACAAAGCAAATTTCCCACTTGTGGGACTAATAAAAGTTTATCTTATCTTATCTTAAACAACAACATACGCCAACGCATCTATAATATTTTTATGACTTTGAGGCTCAGCCGTTTTATAACAGCTTCAAGGCAAATTTTGATTAATGGCTCAGTTTATGTTTGCAACCTGTTTATGATGATCTCACGGCAATTTATGATGGAATTAACTGGCAATCTGAATTAAACACCATAAAACTGCTTTAGAAAGCACTCAAACATCTGATTCAGAAAGTACCCAAACAGATTGTTCTGTTAGTAATCTGGACTGAAGTAACATTTTGTCAGGGCTGAGGACAGTGACGGTAGGTGGCCGCTAGAGGTCAACCTTGTGTAGGTTTTGTTTTGCACTTTTATTTTGAAGTTATGGGGTGTTTTTGTAGTGATGAATCACAGTTGAGCTGAGTTTCTGTTTAGTGCTTATGTTTTCTTACTGGTGGTTGGGATTTCTGTTTGGTTTAAAAGGGTGTTTTATGTTTTGGCTGTGGGGCAACCCTCACCCAGAGTGGCTGTGTTCCCGGTTCTCCTTTTGTTTTGGATCCTGGCCCTCGTGCCTCTTTTCTTACATTTTTGAGAAAATAAAGAGAAAATAATGAAAATGGATATCTGCTTCCACGCCTGTCCACATTCAGGAGAAAGGGAAGACTGTGACAGATTGACCCACAAAACAAGGGGCGCAGTAGTCGAGGCATGCTCGCCCGAGGAAGAGGAGTGGCTCCTGAGGGAACTTTCCACACCCTCTCAGGAGCTCATCGCCCGAGACATGGCTGCTTATGGCTTCGCCAACTGGCGACCCCCTCCGCCAGCGAGGAGGAAGCGGGCAAAAAAGCCCACTTTGAGTACCTGGGTGAAGGCACCTAAGACGGGTGCTCTTTTGATTCCTCCACAGCTCCGCGCGGCCACACAGCCAGTCTCTGCTCTCCTCAAGGCCAAGCAGCCTGGCTCTCCTCCCTACGAGAGTGAGCTCACGAGCGCCGAGACCACCACACTCCCAAGCGCCGAGACCATGCTCCTGAGCACAGAGGCCACTCTCCAATGACCCATGCCGGCACCCCGGAGACGGCTGCAGCCTCCCACGCCTGCCCCCCGGTTTCGCTTGCCAGAGTCAGGTAGTGTAGTCGGGGCAGCCCGGAGCCCGGAGCCCGAGCCCGTGGACCTTTTGGGCCCTTTGGATGAGCCATCAGGCCTTTTAGCTGAGCACTTAAGGCCCAGTGTAGCCCAGCAGCTTCACCCAGTAGAGGGTCAGTAAACCGCAGAGGGGCTTTTTGAGGGGCTGTTAGCCGCAGAGGAGCAAGTAGCCGCAGATGGACTTTTTGAGGGGCTGTTAGCTGCAGAGGGGCTTCCAGAGGCTTTGTTAGCCGCAGAGAGGCTTTTAGAGGGGCTGGTAGCACAGAAGGGCCCATATTAGCCACAGAGGAGCCGGTAGAGGGGCTTATGGCCACAGAGGGGCCTTTAGGAGGGCTTATAGCCACAGAGGGGCCAGTAGCAGCCACAGTGGGGCCCATAGCAGCAACAGAGGGGCCCGTAGAGAGGCTAGCAACCACAGAGGGGCCCATAGCAGCAACAGAGGGGCTTTTAGAGGGACTAGTAGCCACAGAGGGGCCCGGAACGGGACAAGTAGCCACAGAGGGGCCCATAGCAGCCACAGAGGGGCTTTTAGAGGGGCCCGTTGCAGCCACAGAGGGGCCTGTAACAGTCACAGAGGTGCCCATAGTAGGGCAGGTAGCCATAGAGGGGCCCGTAGAAGGGCTTATAGCTACAGCTGACGGGCCTGTAGCTGCCACAGGAGCCGGGGGCCTTCCCCTGAATTTTTTTTGGGTGGGGGGGTACTGGGGTCTTTGCGAGCTCCAGAGGAGCTCCCTGGAAAAAAATGGACCCCGGAGGCAAGGAGGAGCTCCTGGGAGGGGTCTCCGCTCCCGAGGACAGTGAGGGGCTCCCGGTAGGGGCCTCTGCCCCCGAGGACAGCGAGGGGCTCCCGGTAGGGGACTCTGCCCCGAGGACTGTGTGGGGCTCCCAGTAGGGGGCTCCCAGGTAAAGACTGGGACACTCATGAGACCCATGAGACCCACTTGGACCGCCCTGGCCGTGCAGAGTGCCGGCCAGGAGGTCATCCAGTGGGATTCGGCCGGGTGGTTTTCAGTGGATGCTTCCCTTTGCCTCCACCTCCCCCCGTTTTGTGGGCGCCTGGGGGTGCGCCTTAGGAGGGGAGGTACTGTCAGGGCTGAGGACAGTGACGGTGTGTAGGTTTTGTTTTGCACTTTTATTTGGAAGTTATGGGATGTTTTTGTAGTGATGAATCACAGTTGTGTTGAGTTTCTGTTTAGTGCTTGTTTTCTTACTGGTGGTTGGGATTTCTGTTTGGTTTAAAAGAGGGTTGTGTTTTATGTTTTGGTTGTGGGTCAACCCTCACCCAGAGTGGCTGTGTTCCCAGTTCTCATTTTGTTCTCATTTTGTTCTCATTAGACGGTTCAATATGCTGAGTGAAACGTCCTGAATCATGCTTTTTTTTTTTTTCCTTTGCTTTCTCTCTGCCTCCTTATTGTTTTTGGTCTTTCTTTTCCTCACATTTGCTTTTTCATATAACATGTTATGCTGTGTCCACTCCACAGAGAATATGTTCACCCCACTTTTCTCGGCTAGACAAGCCTTAGTTAATCAGTCTTTAGAATTTTAGTTGTGTAACATGGAGAGGAGAGGATATCTTAAATATGGTAATTTTTTACAGATCTACATTGGGCACATAGTGAAGTATGGGGCAGCAGATGAGGATGGGCGTCTGCGCTCAGGTGATGAGCTGATCTGTGTGGATGGAACAGCTGTGGTGGGAAAGTCCCACCAGCTAGTCGTTCAGCTCATGCAACAGGCAGCCAAACAGGGCCATGTCAACCTCACAGTCCGCCGCAAAACCAGCTATGGAGGTACACACAATCATACGTATACACATCTGTATGTACAAACACCATGTATATACAGTTCAATTAATTAAGGGTTAAAACCATGTGTAGGTGATGTAGTTTAATGCAGCAGTAAGGATTAGAACAGCACAGCAAGGATATAAAAGAAGGAAGCAAGCACAAAAATAAGAAATAATGATTACATGTGTATAGCCTAAAAAACAAAAACAAATGCTGTGTCAAATGTACACAGAAAATTTGGTTGCTTTGCCTTCACAAACACTTTACTGCCTTATCCATGTTCCATCCCTTACAGAGACTAACATATCTTTTTTCTGGCCCTATCTCCTGGCAGTCTGTAAGGGTGAAGGAGATGTGCCCCCCTCCCCTGCTTCTTCCCATCATAGCAGCACACAGGCTCCATCTCTGACTGAAGAGAAGCGCACGCCTCAGGGGAGCCAGAACTCCCTCAATACAGTCAGCTCAGGCTCAGGCTCCACTAGTGGCATTGGCAGTGGGGGCGGGGGAGGCAGCGGAAGCGCCGTGGTCACTGTGGCTCCAGCTGCCCTGCAGCCCTATGATGTGGAAATCCAGCGCGGCGAGAACGAAGGCTTTGGCTTTGTCATTGTCTCTTCAGTGTCACGGCCTGATGCCGGGACAACATTCGGTAAGAGTTTGAACCTCGGATTAGGGGTGGGAGTAGATTGAGGATTGTTTTTGCAATGTTGCTTTGCAAATGTTTTAAGAGAAAGTGTCAAGAGCAAACAGCATGAGCAATCTACAAAACCAGAACAGTCCCATTATCAGCTACAAAGCTTTCTAAACCAACTGCAAAAACAAGTCAAGTAGAGACAGGAATGCATTGACTTGCCACGCTGCCACCAGCTGTAGTTTTTTGGTTGCTTTGATTAAATACAAAATTTTACTGGAAAAATAACTGACAGGTTGCTGACAATCTTTTCTTTAATGGCAAACTGGGCAGTTGGCACTTATTTCTTGAAAAAAAAACAAAAAAACAACAAGTACAAAATAACAAAAGTCACTACCAGTAAACCTTGATATAATAAATCATGATTATAATGTATTTTAATATTATTGCTTCCGGCCACATAAGTGCTTTAAATGTACCATCCAAACCTTGTTAAATAGTCTTTCATTAAGGTAAATCAGAAGATGAAATTGAACAAATTCAATCAATGGCTGGAATGCAACAAAAAGAGGAACCAATCCTGTGTTCCAGTAGCCATAATAGAGCTTGAAATATCTTTCTTAAAACCACAAAACACGTTTTTGATGACAAATAATTATTGTCATTTGTCAGTGTTTTCTGTTTATTTGTGGGTTATAAAAAGTGAAAACACACTTATGGTCTGTATTTCTGGCACAGACTTTTCCACAGTACAGTGTGTATAAGTGTGTTTATACACTTCAAAGACATGGACTCCATAATTATCACACACTGACTTTCCCCACTTTGTCAGCTAGTGGAGCACAATCTATAGCTGTCTATGCTGCTTAGACATAACAGCCAATAACAAAATAAAATTTACATTAGTTCAAGCACTAAAAAGCCAGTTTAGAGAGGAAGGACGTGTGTGTGTGTGTGTGTGTGTGTGTGTGTGTGTGTGTGTGTGTGTGTGTGTGTGTTTGCATGCATGTGCGTGATTTGACACCGCAATGACACCACAAGGTCTTGTCTGTCAGCTGATGATTGCCACACTTCTGTGTAGAATGATAATGATCTCATTGTGGCATGCTAGAGCGAAGGTAATTGATGAGTGTTTCGAATGGGTTGAAGCAGATGTGGCTGTGTTTGTGCAGTGCGTCACTGTGCTCTGATCTGTCACTGCCAGGTGTGTGTATGTATGGCTCACAGTTAACAGTTTGCTGTCATTCACATCTGTTTGCACTGATCCTCCTTGTGCCTTGTCTGTTGCAACTCTGTGTGCACTCTTTTATGGATTGTACATTCCTAATTCAAGTCCTCGCTGGAAAATCCCAACTAATATCCAATGCCTTTTTTCTTGTCAGCCTTAGATAAGAACAGACAATAAAGGGCAAAAGAGTAAGGACAGACAGCGAAGAAGAGAGCACTTAGTGGTCAGTCTGGTCATGAATTTGAAGTGTGTATGAGTGTGTATGAGTGTGTATGTTAGGGGTGTAACGGTACAGAAAGGTCACGGTTCGGTTCACACTATAGTTCTGACATCACGGTACGGTACAGTTCACGATACAACGAAGTTATGCAACAAAAAGTTCTAAAGAATAAGGCTTGGTTTGTTTTCATTTTAAATAAACAGCAGTGTATTAACCAGTAAACACACACTCTTGCTTATATTTTCATGAAAATGTATTAAACAATTTCCTCTGGGATAAATAAAGTTTTCTGATTCTGATATGTGTAAGGCAGCAGAAGTGTTACGCCAGTAGGTGGCACTATTGCACCACACTACGACCCAAGTTTATGATTTACTTGCGCTTTTTGGTCCCTCTGTGATTCCGTATTACTTCAATCACATCTTCTCTGTCGTACCGTGTATTCTCCGTACGACATCGTGTACCGAACCGTGACCCGTGTACCGTGATGGTTCGGTACCAATACATGTACCGTTACAGCCCTAGTCTCCAGTGGCTAGAGAGGATTTGATCAGAATGTCCTGTCCTGTAGGTGGCAGTGTTACATCTACTGACTGGTGAACAGAAGGCACAGTTAGTCCTGCAACCAGGAGTGCTGAGAAATGAGTCTGTGGTTCTGGAGGTGTTTAGCAGTGTGGTCACATCTTCAGATCAGCAGCAGCTCGACAGCTTCTTTACAGCCTTCAGCCAGAGTGCAGAACAGGTGGGAACCTGCAGACGTGTGATCCTTCTTCTCATCTTCACAAACTCACATAAATACTTTTAACAGCCCAGAACAACAAAATCGAATTTATAAGCTTTGGCACGTTTATTCCACTAAACAGACTGATTGACCAGTGACCAGCACCTTATCCATAATGCTGTGTTTTCAGATGAACGTGACCACGATTCCTCCAGCATTGTCAGATCCCATTCTGAACATGACGCTGCTAGTTCTAGTGCCTCGCTTCCAGACCTTCAGTCCACAGGACTTTGCCCTGTGGTTCCAGACCTACCTCCATCTCCTCCTTCCAGGGATTAATCCAAACATCCTGTCAGTCATTCCTAAGAACATCAGCTGTGATTCCTACAGAGAAATGTGAGTTCCTAGCCTACATACACACACCTGTGTTTACAGACACTCGTTTACTGGAACAAATCTGTTCATTAGTTCACTCATTTGTTCATGAATTAACTGCATGTTTATTTGTTTATTCACTGTGGTGGGGTTTACAGAGTGAAGGGACTCGATAACGTGTACAGTGACCTCTCTACAGCGCAGTCCAAAACCATCTTTTATTACATGAGGGACTACCTCATGCACCAGTCCAGTCAAGGTGCGTTTGGTTCTTATTGTGTACCTGTTGGTTTGTTTGTGTATGATGTAGTGTTGTGTGTAACGTGCTCTGGTCCATTTCAGGTTCATCCTGCAGTCAGTCAGTCAGTAGTGACTCGGACTGGCTGATGAAGAACTTTGGCCAGTTCAGGAGTTTCGCTTCATTTTCTGATCTCATCAGTCTGAAGAGTGACTTCAATGGAGTAAGTTATACATTTACAGCTCATTCTTATGACTGCTGTGGAAAATGCAGGATTATTAATCTTATCTGTATCTTCTGATCTAAAATCTCTCACATAATGAAAAAAGTGTTACCCTCCTTACTTCACTCTCTCATTCCATCCCACACTCACTCATTCTGTCTTGTATTCTCTCAGGTGAAGGCAGCACAGGTTCTAACTCCGGCACAGCTGGCAGAGCTTTGCTCCGACCCCTCACAACTTACTGGTCCTCAGGATGTGAACACTGTGATGGCGGCAATTAGCCCGAGCCAGTTTACCTCCTTCTTCGACATCCTCAGTCCCAAAATCCTGGTACTTAGCACCTTTCTGGTTCACCTCCTTCCTACTTTCATTGTGCCTTGAATTTTGATTTGGTCCTTTCTGTGACAAAACATGTGCAGAACATTCATACTGAATTTGTTAAAATTCAGTTGAAACAAAACGATATTAGGTTAAACATACAAGGAGTCCATAATTCTTTCAGGTTTGGTAGGGTAAAACAGTCAACATGTCCAGTCAGATATATGCATATATGTGGACCATACAGACCAGGCAGAACAACTTAGAGACCTGCAGACTTCCCAAAGAAACACAGAAGGGCATGACACTTGCTTTCTTGTGAAAGTATTTCATGTAATTCTGATCTTGTTTATGATCAAATCTCTGTCACAGTTGAATGAGTCGCTGTACTCCAGAGAGGTGAAGGAAGCGTTTCTCCAGGCCGTCCTGGTGAG
>JBBJLS010079542.1:0-25703 GCA_037577275.1 Bryconaethiops microstoma
AACCTTGTGGAACACCATATTTTACTTTAGTGGTTGCTGAGGATTCCCCGTTAACTCTTACAAACTGATAGCGGTCGGTCAGGTATGATCTAAACCAGGATAAGGCGATTCCAGTGATTCCGACAAGGTTTTCTAGTCTGTCTAGTAAAATAACGTGATCAATCGTGTCAAATGCCGCCCTAAGGTTGAGCAGAACTAGCAGTGAGACAAATCCTTTGTCTCTCTGTTATTTTTAACAGCGGTTTAATAGCTGCTAATTTAAAGGATTTTGTTAGATGAGAAATACTAAGTGAAGTGTTTAATACCGATAGGAGAGGCCCAGTGATTATTGGAAGGACCTCTTTAAGCAAGCTTGTAGGAATAGAGTCGAGCGAACGGACTGGGTTAAAACATGTCAATTTCTCGACTACAGCTGAGATTTGAACAGTATCTGTATCTGCTGAATCGGGTGGCAATTGTGGTTGTCAAATTTCTAGATTGAATTTCTTGTCTAATTATTTCTACTTTATTATTGACAAAGTCAATAAAAACACCACTAGAAAGATTTGCAGGAACCTGTGGTTCTGCACCTCCCTGGTTCCTAGTTAGTTTAGAAGTAGTACTAAACAGAAACCTGGGGTTATTTTTTATTAGATTCAATGAGAGATGATAGATAGGCAGAGCGTGCAGGCGGTGTGGAAGAATTCCAAATTAGTCATTCACCGTTTGCATTCTAGTCTGCGAGCATTTTGCTTTAAAGCACGTGTTTGATCATTATACCAGGGAACAGCTTTTTCTGTCTGACTTTTTTACGTCTTAGAGGTGCAACGTAGTCTAGTGTGGATGGAAGAGAGTTCTCGAAGCATTCAGTTAGGTTCTCTAGGTCTGCTGGACAAGATGGAGAGACAAATGGGGTTGATATTTCTGGAAGCTTCTCAATAAAACTGAGCTGTGGGAGACGTAATTGCACAACTGATACGAAAGCGAGGAGACGTGCTTATATTATGATTAAGATGATTATATGTGATGAGGTAGTGATCTGAAATTACTGTAGACAGAGGAAGGATAGCTATGTTATCCACATTAATGCCACGAGTCAAGATGAGGTTGTGTGTGGCCACAGCAGTGAGTAGGACCTGTTACATGCTGGGTAAAGCCAACTGTGTCTAGGATTGAAGTAAACACAGATTTTAGAGGATCCTGTTTTTTTTCAAAGTGAATATTAAAATCTCCAATAATTATGATTTTATCACAGGGAACAGCTAAGATGTCTTGTCATTGATGATGGTCTGGATGCCTTGTCACATCACTCTGATGTTGCAGGTCAGGTTGATGTCCTTATTATCTGATACAAAGGCAGCGTCCCAGGTTCTCAGCAGCGTGCACACTTCTGCAGTCATCCATAGCTTCTGTTTGGGCTGTGTTGTGATGATCTAAGAAACAATAACATCATCAATGCACTTGATGCAACCAGTTATCGTTACGATGTACTCCTTCAGTTAGACTCATGGCAGATTGCAGCATTCTTAAACATGTCCTAGTCTGTCAGCTCAAAGCAGTCCCTTAGCGAAGAGATGTCTCCTGGGGGCCAGGTTTTAATTTGCATTCAGGGCAGGTTTAGCACATCTGACGAGGGGTCTGCTGGGATCATAACAGAGCTATAACAAATACCCAAGCCACTCTTGAGTAAGGGTGACCATATGACCATAAAGCTTGACAGTTCCAGAAACATTCCTTTCTCCTTATAACTAAGAACACAGCCACACAGATACACTAAGAGCTAAGGGAGTGTTCTGCTTAATGCTAATTATAAATCTCTTTTCTGATACGCACAAGTTATACATGAAACATAAAATATTAATTCAGAATTGCAACTCTTTCATGTATCCTCTGTCAAATTAGGCACATTTTAGCAGAACAGAGTAGAAAAATTGCTTCTGTGATGCTCCTGGAATACACTGCAGCATGTCTGGTGGAGTTGCAAGCATTGTTTAGAGTGGTGGTGAATAGCTCCAGCAGCTGTAACATGATGCCGCCATACCCAGAGCAATCCTGTGGCTAGAAGGCAGTGCTGGAAGACCTAATTGGATGCATGAAGGTCTCACATCACAACTGAAAGGATCTGATGCTAAAACCTGGAGGTCAGATACCACCTCACATCTTCAGAACTCTTGTGGAGTCCATGACTCTTTGGGTTATATTTTTTGACAGCACAAAGAGAACCTACACAATATTAGGCAGTCGGTTTTAATGGCTGATCAGTGTACAGGCCCCACCCCCATGTTTCTCTTCTGCTGCCACAAATATCCCTCTTTTAAAATCCATGTGCCTGATACTGTGTAGGCCACTATATGCTGATTTTTTTCTTATCTTTTCTGATGCTCACATTTACATTTAAGCAGAGGTTTGAGTGTGGGCACGGTAACAGCCCCAAAATTCACCCTTTATATGCCGCCCTTAGTCACAACGCGAAGGCTGAGGTTCCTTTTACAGACATTCAATGCACTCATTGACACGGACACCAACACCGTACAACTAAATAAATAGGATGTGTATATAACAAACATCAGTCACACATTCATTTAGATGGAAAACATGCATACAATTTTAAACTCGTAAATGAACAAAAATACATCTCCATACCACTTCTGCCTGCTCATGAACTAAGAGAGGGGGGAATATCTTCAAGTTTCTTGATCGGATGGCTTACGATTGCGTAGAACGGCACCTCAAACCTTTTGAGAATAGCATCCTTCCATCAGATGACAGAAAAACAGGAAGTGCCGAGTAAAGGCACTTGGGAATAAAATAACACATAACCAAAACTTTTTGGAATGAATCATTCTTACTTGAGTAAACAACAATTGTATGTAGAAAACACAATAAACATTATAAAATAATCAAAATATAAAATTCTACAAATTAAACCAATAAAGAGTTACCAAAATAAGCGAGTTTCAAAGCGCACAAGCGCCATCTAGTGGAAGCTCAGAAGGCTTTGTGATAGCCAATACACTTTAAGAGTAGCTCATCTGTGGAATTGGATCAGACGGGATAGCCTTCACTTTCCACATAGATCAGTGAGACTTGTCACTGGTTATCCTTCCTTTAAAAATGTTTGGTCAATACTGACCTCAAATTGGGAACTAATAATGCTTTATGAGGATTGTATGCATTTTTAGTTTGCACCACTCTGTGTGCACATTTTGTCCACCTCTGTGTTATCTTGTAACTAACGTGGTGAAAAGCAGTACATTTTAACAAGCACCATAACAGGTGACATCCCATTGATTGTATACCCTATTCATGAACTCCCTTTGGAATTTTTGGCCACGTTTCATCATTTCATCATTTGCACAAGGTAGATTGTGATCACTGTTTATATCTATTATATCTAACATTTTTAGATATAAATATTAGGTATGATATCAAATATTTCCAGGTTTTGCAACATTAAGATATTTTAAGATATTTTCATACATTTAAAAAAACTTCTGCTTCTGCCCAGACAGAGTTTCAATGACTACTGAACAATATTCAACAAATTGGTTGAAAATTCACTGTAATTAAGCTAACATTGTCATGTAAACTGCACAGGGTTTGTGACCACTTTAATCCTTGACACAGTGGTGTGACTAGGTTTTTTTTTTGCATTGGCATTTTATTTGTTTTCCTATCTTTTTCAGAAAGGAAGGACCTCCTCTCTGAAGTCCTCCTCTTTTTCACATCAAAAATCTCCACCATGAGGAATATGCCACACTAGTGATACTAGTAAAGTTTGTGTGTATAATATGGAGTTTAGAAATTCTAGTACTCTGGAATCATCTGGTGCTTCTGTAAATATTAGAGAAAAAGCCTCAGTGTGTGCAATGAGTTCTGCTCAGCTTGGTCCTCTGCAACAAAACCAGTGCATTGACACAGAAGAGAAACCGTATCACTGCTCAGAGTGTGGGAAGAGTTTTACTCGGCACATTTCTCTCCAAACACATTGGCGCATCCATACAGGAGAGATACCCTATCACTGCTCAGAGTGTGGTAAGAGTTTTAATGAACTGAATCACCTCCAAGTACATCAGCGCATTCACACTGGAGAGAAACCGTATCACTGCTCAGAGTGTGGGAGGAGTTTTACCCAACAGGGTACTCTTCAAGCTCATCAGCGCATTCACACTGGAGAGAAGCCGTATCAGTGCTTAGAATGTGGGAAGAGTTTTACGGTACAGATTCATCTCCAAGTACACAAGCGCGTTCACACAGGAGAGAAGCCGTATTACTGCTCAGAATGTGGGAAGAGTTTTAGTCAGTGGAGTATTCTCCAGGCACACCAGCGCATTCACACAGGAGAGAAACCATATTACTGCTCAGAGTGTGGGAAGAGTTTTACTGTACAGAGTTCTCTCCAAGCACACCAGCGCATTCACACGGGAGAGAAACCATATCTCTGCTCAGACTGTGGGAAGAGTTTCAGTCGGTGGAGTAGTCTGCAAGCACACGAGCGCATTCACACTGGAGAGAAACCATATCACTGCTCAGAGTGTGGGAGGAGTTTTAATCAACTGAGTAATCTCCAGGCACACCAGCGCATTCACACTGGAGAGAAACCCTATCTCTGCTCAGAATGTGGGAAGAGTTTTGCTGCACAGAGTCGTCTCCAAGCTCATCACCGCATTCACACTGGAGAGAAACCCTATCACTGCTCAGAGTGTGGGAAGAGGTTTACCAGACAGGAATCTCTACAAAAGCACCTACGAATTCACAAAGGTAAGAAATCCCATCAGTGTAAAAAGTGTCAGAGGAGCTTTTAATTTAAAGATGCATTACCACATCGAGATAGAGTTTAAATTTTTAGCATGTGAAATAAACATTGATTTTGCTAATTTTGTGTGGCTGACTGGGCCTGGGGTAGTTCATGACTTTTGGATTTCATGGATGAATAGAGGGTTTATCACTTTCCAAGGAAAATATGTTGCTATTCATTTACCTAATGCCATTGCTGTTTGCAATGTACAGAAGGCATAAAAACAACAAATATTGGACAGTCCAACAACATCTAGAGCCTTTAGCATTTCAGGGCATATCTATTGCATTGTTTGCACCTTGCCTTTCTGAAGTTTCCCAATTGCCTCCATGACCTCTGGCAGCTAGATGGCTCCTTCTAGAAAGACTCCTTCGGTCTGATGGCCTCCCGCATCGATTGTATCCACCTCTGGGTACTTGTGGCTGCCACTTTAACAATAGAGACTTTGAACAATGTTCATTTAGACTATGTCTCTAGCCTCCCTCAGGAGAAGCTCCTTCAGAGTCCAGAATAGGGTCCTCTGCCAGGCGTTCCCAGTTCACCCTCACTACGTGCCTGAGCTTACCAGGCCTGTTCAGCAGCCTATCCTGCCATCTGATCTAACTCACCACCAGGTGGTAATCAGTTGACAGCTTAGCCCTTCTCTTCACCAGTGTTCACAGCATATGGATGCAGTTCCAAAAAGATGACAACAATGTAATTTATCTACCTTTGGCCCAAGGAGCTCTGGTACCAGGTACGTGTATGTCATGCCTTGTGCTTGAATATAATGTTCATTATGGATAAACCATGACTCGCACAACAACAAAACAAGACTTGGGTTTAGATCAGTTTTGTTATCCCAGTGAAGGCTTGCGTGAAGTGAGTCCAACTATATCTAGTCAGTAATTCTCAACCTTTCGCACAAGCTTTGGCATCTTCCCCCCAGAGAGGTGATGTTCCATGTAACAGAAGCCACTTCTTGCACCATAGGTCCAGTCCTCCAGGAACATGGTTTCTGACACAAGCTACCATGCCATGTTTGGACAAGACACAGACAGTGACTTCTCAGACCAAAAAATATAGGCTGTGTATCCAGTATGTAACAAACTCCATGAAGCCATGCTGCAGGACAGGGAAATAACTGGACTATACAGGCGTTATTGACTGGGTCAGTCATGCTGATTCTGCCTTCTTTGCTTTCGCAAATCATGAACTAGCAGGTCTTTTTAGCAGATTTTGCTACCTCTAGCTCTGTAGTAGCATAAAAACGTTTTTTATTTGGTCATAGCGAAGTGTTTTCAGACCCCTATAATACATTTTAGTGTCATTATGTGACTGTTTTGTATGGTTTCCAAAACACTAGTTTTCCTAAGTTTGCTAAAATATTTTATTTGCTACATGGTTGGCAATATGAGTTTGTGATAAGTCTTTCTTATGTCTTTTATTCTGTTTTAGATGCTTTGCGTAATGTGTGAATCTGCAGTCTGCTTTGTTCTCTTCACTTCACCACGCTGGACTTCACCTGGTGGTGACAGGTGGATTATCCTCCGCAGGTCTGTTCTACACAGTGTAGAGCTGCCCACAGACCAGAAGACAACGTCCTGAAGAACATCATACAGACACATTTACACTTAGGCAGTTTTAAATAATATGATTCTACTCATAATTAGATTGTGTCGATCTCCAGTGGTGTAGTGGTCTCTGTATATGTGGGTTTGTCATTTCTTAGGGATCCTTTATAGCTTGGCATGGCAGATTTTGTCCCTTAATATTACCGGGAGTTATTACAGTGCCCTGTTATGGCAGATACTCTAATGTTTATTATCCACCAATAGAGATGGTAGGTGTAGTGTGGTTAGAGATGGGTATTGTTAGGATATTACTGATACTGATTATAGATCCCAATATTCATTGATACTCCTATTGACACTGTTCTCCATAAGTTGGTGCAAAAATCACATGAAAAGATGTGAAAAAGATTATCATGCCTTTTTTTTCAAGAAATAGCAAGCTAAACTGTTTCCTGTGTATATATAATGAAGTAATAACCTCTTCAAATGTCTGGTCAACAAATGTGTGCTGGTGTGCAGAGTGCCACTTCCATTCCTCCCCCTCCTATCCTGGCACCATTTTTCCAAGTGTTGTGTATGTAATTCTTGTTGTTTCAGGTCTGATCCTCCTGGTTCTGGTGTTTGTAATAATGCAATACAAGTTCAAATGCCTGCAGTGTAAATTAATATTGCCATGAATTAAACTGGGTGCAGTTTAAAAAATTCTTCTAATCAAATTCTTCTAATCAAATACTTATCATTTCATTCCTCAGTATCGTATTATTAACGTTTCATGTACACAGGATTTATCCAGTCACTCTTTATTCCATTTTCTGAGTTTTAAGTAACTTTATCCTTTTTTTTTTTATAGGATTAGAAACCGCTTTTCCTTTGGGATGGAACTAGTCACTCTGATGTAGATTTAGAACTTAAATATTCTTTTAAATAATCATTTTATATGACTTTTTTTACGAATTGGTGAAAAACTGTTAAATTCTGTTAAAACCCTGTTCAGTGTTAGTGAGATATACAGCAGGACTTTAAACTATCAGTTTCAGTCCAGCTCTAAAAACATCAAAACCCATCATTGTTCTTTCACAACTACAATGCTGTGTTTCACTTTCTGCTGAAAGATATTCTAAGGTTCCTAATAAAAATGCATGCCTTATTTTTTTCCCGGCTTTATTTCTTCATCTAGTATGAAGCTCTGGGTAAGAGGAGATGATAATTATTCAAAAGGGGAACCAGTTCTCTGGTTTCAATTAATATTCTGCATCTGTGATCCCCCAGATCTGCACCTTTTATCTAATGGAAAAGCATAGACAAAGATTTTGTATGTCTTCTGTTATGTTTGTGCTTGAAATCTTTTCTAGGTGGTCATCTGATCCTTGTGGATACTAAGGCTGTATGTTCCAGGATGGTGGCTGACCACACTCTCGCACTGTAGCATCAGTAGGATGTGAGCAGCTGCCAGAAGAAAGTGAATAACATGCACTGCTGAAGGGAACCACAAGACGTAGAGTGCTGGTGTGACTGGCAGAGACGTTGCCCTAAAATTAAAAGCAGCCAAGAAGAACATTGCACAAAGGTGAGGAGACTCTTCGAGGGGGTTTGGTGGCCTGCACAATTGAGACCTTGCAACAGCCTCTTGGGGCGAGCTAAGCTAGAGGTGATGGTCTTCAGAACAGGAGAGGATGCTGAATGCTTCAGCGCAGTCGTAGGTCACACCAAAAACTCTGTGCCCTGAGAATGGTGGTGGTGATTGCTGGATTCAGTACCTCTTGCCTGCCAGCTCTTTACACTTCCCCGGGAAGTTCTGCTTACCTTTAAGGTAAGTGCTCAGAGTGCGTTAAAAGTGTATTATTGAGAAATTATTTTAAAAAGCTGAAACCTACATTTAAAACAATTAGAAATCCGCCTTACGTCATAACATTTATTTGACATTTGGCAGCACATTATCTTATAAGTGAATTGTCACTCTGAAAATGTTTTTATAGCGGAACTAATAGGTGATAATCTGAAATACCTCTGAGCAAAGATAGTAAAAAGGTAGCGGCGAAAGATAGACAGTACAGGGGGCGCTTACTGATAAAGGGTAAAGGGGCATTTGGCTGACGCTCTTATCCAGAGCAACTGTTGCACTGTGTCTGTGGTCTTTTGTGTTTTGTTTTACTTTTATAGTTTGTGGACGGTGCCTTGAAATTCCCGATTTCGCGAGGCGGATTGGCTGATCACCTAAGACGTGCCCCATTGGTGGATCAGAGCTTCAGATCCCGCCTCCAGACCTATGAAGCCCGAGTGCGGCAGATTCAGGAGGACGTTGGTTGTGAGATTGCGAGAGACTGTGTGTTTGACTGTCTACTTGTATATACATCATCTTGTTAGTTCTCCACTCATTCTGGTCTTTGTAAATACATCAATCTTCCATTAGGCACTCCGTTGTATGGTTCTCCTCTCCAAGTGTAAATACTACTTTCCCCTCTATCGTTTCCCAGTTTGTGTCACATACATTTACACAGCACTCCACGTAGGTAATTGTATGTTTGTCTAGACACACTAGGTTAGAGGCGGACACCATCCCCTGTAAGTTTTGGTTCTGTAGCTAGGCAGGGTTTTTGGTTAGTATAATTTTTCTTTTGAGAGAGAGGGGACGTTTGTAGGGACGTTCTGTTTTATTCTTTACATTGCTTTGGTGTCGTCAGCAGACCCAACCTGTGCCGTTTGTTTTTGTGTATATGTATATATTTGTATACATATATTTGTAAATATTCTATAACCGGTGTGTGTGTCTGTTTCTCACTGGAGGTCTGTGTTTGGTTGGGCACATCAGTTAATATCTGTTGTGAGCCAGTACTGGGACGTAACAGCAACTTACAATCATTAGTTACAAGGACAGTCTATCAATCATAAGCCACAGACACAGTCTTACAATCACTAGTTACAAGGATATTCTCACAATCATTAGATACAGGGAAAGTCTTACAATCATTAGTTACAGGGACAGTCTTACAGTCATTGGGACAGTCCCCCTGTAGGCATTGAAGGTTAAGTGACTTGTTGAAGGTCCCACTTGCTACTACTACCCCATCAGACACATGGTGCAGTTATGTTCAGTTTTGGATTTGTAATCAAACGTCAAAGGTTTTAATTGGGAAGCAACTTTTTTTCTTAGCTAGCAGTAGCATGACTGTACAATAAAATGATGTAAAATGATACAGCCCAGAGAAATTAAGTTAGGACATATATCAAGACATCTTACTATATGGTAAAATAAACTGCATTCTGTTTCATTCCAATGTTTTTGCTTGTAACACTTATTTATGGTTTGGACCATAAATCATAATATGTCTGAAATGTCATATGATGATATGGCACCTCTGCCTGTTTCGGAAGCATGAATAGAATGGTGGACAAATTATAGTCCAATAGTCTCTACAGAACCCAACAGTACATTTATCATTTATTAAACACCCAGCTGTCTTGCTGAAGGCTTACTGGCTGTGTGATGCAGAATTACTGTTGGGTACAGAGGGTCTGAGCACTATTTGTTTTGTTTTGTTTCCAGCAAACTGCCACAAAGGAGCTGCATGTCAGGCCACACTGCGCTGTATTGTGAGAACTGTCTACCAGAATATTCCTGTGCACTGTTTTAAGCACTTACCTGTGTCTCTGCTTGTGCCGCGCACCCTTTGGGATCCAAACCTGGGGGGTGTTTTAAGTGAACAGAAAAATAATCTATAACTTGCTAGGTGGGTTAGCTTTAACTTAGTTCATTAGGCTATTTGGGACACATCCATAATACGTGAAAGGCAATAAATATATTTACACCCATTTTAGCAGCTATTGCTAGTAGTTGCATAAATTAAGCCTGCAAACAAGGGCAGAGCATACCGTAATATGATCAGAATCAGAAAACTTTATTTATCCCGGAGGAAATTGTTTATGATGGCACATTTAAAAAAAAAAAAGTCGTCAAGGCAACTGATATTGTGGAAAGAAAACATTCAGGAGCAACAGTTCAGTGTTAGGACATCCTATGATGGCAAGGCAATATGCAGAACCTTGTATGAAACAATGTAAAGTTCTCCAAGTCATCATCTGGCAATCTGTCGACTGAATCTGAGTTTGATGAATTGCTGGAGCTTAACCTGCCCAAACGCAGAGTGTCCTTTATTCTTGATTTGATTGGCTCTGTTCGGTAAGGCTTCAAACAGAGAACCTGAGCTACGGAGAAGCATCCTTAATATATCTGCCATCAGTAAATGACTCCAAGTTTTACAATGCAATAACTTTCTTCTGAGGTCTTAGCCATGGCAAAGCCATGGTGGTTTGCTTCTGATAACTGGACGCAGAACATTTGATGGATTCAGATTAAGGTGTTTCTATCTAGGTGTGGGTGAGGTGTAGGTGGGAGATAATATAGGTGAAGGACCGTAAGGGCTTGTCTGTGTTTTACCACCACACACAACCTGGAGTGTCGGCCAGAACACTACTTAGGGCCCAGATGACGAAGCGGAGTGTATGCAGGGGTCAGACAATGATGAGGCCAAAGGTTGAGGTGCAACAGGATTATATATTCAGGTTTGTTTCAGTTCCAAGCAATTTAAGTGCAGAGGTGTGAGCATGTGTGTGGTCCTACAACAGAGAGGATGCACACAAACCCTTCAGTGTTGCAAATAAACTGTAGCTACACAGTACACAAATATAAACAACTGCACACAAGCAATATGCTAACATGAGCTCCAACAGGAAATGCTAGTTTCTACACAACAGGAGTTACAATTCTATATTAACTAAACAAATCGCTATTTATGAACAAATACTAGGAATACAAAACTAACATGTCAAAGTACTATAAAAGTCAACTTACATCGCTCATTTCACGCACACAGGCACGAAACAACATAAATTACTTTTCCGCCGCTCGCTAGTGTAAGCTGCGGTCGCCGGCTGATGACGTCATCATAGCGCGACAACCGCTCCAAAATAAGAGCGTCTCAGGAGCATAGAAAGGGGGACCAGACTGTCATGTAACATAAATTAACTTAAAAGGTAAACGTCCATAGTATTTTCTACACTAGGCTTGTGGGCCCTTACATTGTTGTCAGACAGATAATTTGTCTTAAGTAAAATAAGACACAATGAACATCTCACTTCTCTGTCATGATGAAACTTTGTGATGAAAACTAACAATCCTTTGATAAACATATCAGCAAAACGATACATATACACACACCAAATTTGTTTTACTCTTCCAGCAGTACCACACTGATGTACTTTATACAAAACACTGCTGTCTTTAGTACTTTGTATGCTGCATTCATTTTTTCCATACAGGTTTCTGTGAAAGACTGCTCCAGTACATTTACTCACATTTCAAGACTTCAGAAAATCATACAGATTTTTCTTTTTGCAGGATCTTACTATGAAAAATCAATGAAAATTAGAATAGAATACAGTACAGCAAACAATGCAATGTTGCTGTTAACAAAAATACTTCCAGTATAATTACATAATATATGATCATGTTCTATTGGCTAAAATAAAGTATTGGTGCAGTTGGTCATCTCAACCATAACTAAAGACATTCTTAGGTATAGGTAAAGTTATGTTGCACAACCACATTACTTCCATAAAATTTAAATCCCTTAAGACTCCAGTGTAGCACTCCCACATACATTATCTTTTAATATATCAAGAAGCCTCCTCATTTCTCCCTCTTTTATTAATATTATTGATTGCCCTTGTAATGCCGAAAACCACACAAATAATTGTGAGAAAATGGTTTTCCTGTCCCCTCAATGAAGTGTTATGACTCCCCGATAGTTGCAGTATCTCACATTGTTGCTCTGGTTCCCTTTCATTATGCAAAGTATGTTTTGCACTGTTATAATGGCAATTACAAACACTGTCAAAACAGCTGTCTCTTTAAAAGACAGCCAAATATTGTACCTGGATGCTTCAGACATCTTTATTTTCTCTGTTATCTGCTTCAAGTTGCATTACATGCACCCATACATTTCTCTCCTGTACTTTAACAGCTGCTGGAGCAATGAGAAGAACCTGCTATGTTCTTCACCTCTGTGAGTTCCACATCTTCCTCCAGTCCTTGATCAAGGAGAAATTGCCTGGTTGGAAAGGGTCCACTGGATTCAGCCTGGGCTGGCTCACAGCAGTTTTCACCTGAGAATGTGTAGCACCAGTTTGTTTAATTAGTGACAATGTATTTATTCAGCTTTAACCACAGTGTGTAAATCAATGGGTGCATCTCTGGATTTAAAATAATATTTAGCCCTTCCCAAACAAGTATTCATAGATTTCGCTGGAATTACTTGAAGATTGAAGTCCACCTTTCAATCTGACTGAGCTTGAACAGTTTTGTAAAGAAGAGTGCGTGATTACTGCACAGTATAGATGTGCAGAATTGGCAGAGCAGTATCCCCACAAACTCAACGCAGTAATGTACAGGGAGGCTGCAACATACGGCAGCTCTACCAATCTGGAGTACACATCACTGGATACTGGCCACGTCAATAAGTGCAGTAGTGATGTTACTGTTTCCAAGACCATCACAACACATCCAAACCAGAAGCCGTGGATGATTGTCGTGAAGCCGTGGAGGTGCGCCTGCTGCTAAAAACCTGTGACACTGCCTTGAGATCAGGTGACAAGGCTGCCCTGAGAACAGCAAAGGCCAACCTGTTCAGGGGCATCACAGCAGCGAAGCGCGCTCACGCTCAGAAAATCCACAGCCACTTCAAAGACACAGGGGATGTTCGGTGCATGTGGCAGGGCATCCAGGCCATTACCAACTACAGTACTACATCTATACCCACCTGTAATGATGAGGCATCTCTTCCAGATGTGCTGAATCACTTCTATGCATGATCTGATGCCTAAAACCACATGGCAGTGAGAAAGTCCACCCACCACCCATTTACCAGGTGCTCTGTTTGACCTTGACTGGCATGAGGAAAACTGTCAACCCGCAGAAAGCTGCTGGACTGGAAAACATTCTTGGTTTTGTGCTCAGAGCATGTGCAAATCAGCTGGCAGATGTTCTCACAGACATCTTCAATTTCTCTCTGAGCACTACTGTCATACCAACAAGCTTCAAAGCCAACACCATCATATCCGTGCCAAAGAAGTCATCAGTGTCTGGCCTAAATGAGTATCGTCCCGGCGAACTCACACCTATCATCATGGAGTCTTTTGAGAGGCTCATGATAAGGCACATCAAAATGCCTCCCTCACTGGAGCTCCTGCAGTTTGCATACTGTCCCAACAGTTCTACGGATGAAGCCACCACCACCACCCTTCACCTGGCCCGCACCACCACACTGAGAACAGGACTCTCAAGGGCTCTGTACCTAACCACATCATCAAGTTTGCTGATGGCACAACTGTGGTGGATTTGGGAAGGCAGCGAACTGAGAGGAGGTGCAATGGCTAACAGACTGGTGCAGAGCCATAAACCTGTCGCTGAATGTGGATAAAACAAAAGAGATGGTTGTTGATTTAAGGAGGGCGTGATGTGATCACTCCCCACCGAGCATCAGCAGCTCCTTGGTGATCATCCAGAGCACAAAGTTCCTTGCTGTTCATATTCTGGAGAACCTCAAATGGACCCTCAACACCAGGTCCATCACCAAGAAAGCCACTATATTTGCACAATCATATTCATTACTGCATACCTCCATTCTGCTAGAATGAAGTAATTGTTAAAATACTGTAATGCACATACAGTAGATTGCACTAAATGTTGTCTTGTCCAGTTGTATTGTTGCTTGTGTTTTTCTTGCACTCACTTTTGTTCTGTTTCTGCTTGTGTGGCACCATGGTTCTAAAGGCATGTTGTTTCGTTTCACTGTGTACTGTGTATATGTTTGAAATGACAAAGCCTGCTTGACTTGACTTGAAGTGGACCAATTTCAAAACACGTCTGTGATGCAGCTATAGAGATTGCTCTCTATAGTCCCTCTGTGGAATGTGTTGAGGACTGGGAAGGGGAGGTACTCTCCTCAGTCACTGCAGGAAGTAGAGATTTTGTTGGGCGTTCTTGGCAAAGGAGCTGGTGTTGAAGGTCCATGAGGTTTTCTAATGTGAACACCAAGGAACTCCACTGAGGAGCCATTGTTTTTCGGCAGAGTGATCACTGCACCCTCTCCTGAATTCAACAACCATTTCTTTTGTTTTGTGTACGGTGGTGGTGATGGCATAATCCATTGAGCAACTGGAATGACATACAAACTGCAGGGGATTCAGTGAAGGGGACAGCTGTGATTTTATGTGCCTCATGATGAGCCTCTCATTGTACTTCATGATGATGGGTGTGAGAATGGCAGAATGGCAGTCACTGAGGCATGACACTGAAGAATGTTTGAACATAGCAAAAATGGTGGCTTTAAAGCATACTGGAATGACAGGGAAGCTCAGAGAGATATTAAAGATGTCTGTTAGAACAACTTCCGGAATGGTCTGTACAGCTTCTCAGCCAGGAATGTTGTCTGGTCCAGTCCCCTTCCATGTGCAGAGATAGAACATTCAGGTCCAGAAAGTAAAAAACCTAAACAGGAATTTGTTTAAACTGCCCAGAAAACCATGTTGCTGGATTGGCCTAATCAGCAAAATCCTGGAAAAGACTTTTACTTTCTGGACCTGAATTCAACACTTCTATCCATGGGTTGGTTACCTCTGAGCAGAGTTCCTCTTACATGAACTTATGGTCAGACAAAGCACCTGGTTGTTGGGGGGGAGGGTGTTGGAATGGTTTGGCCCTCCAGTGGCAAAGATCCAGGAGAGCATATGACATTTAACAATGGCAGTGTGATCAATAGCATAGTCTAGAATTTTTTGGCAACAATAATTAGTCCAACCAAGAAGCATCATGCTTTTGTTGTTAGGTTAGAAAGCGAAATAGTTCTTAATCTGTCATTAGACAAAGCTCTCTGGCCTGGAGAAATATCATGATCAAAATTATGTCATGATCAATTTTTTTTTAAACCCACTCTCAAAGCTAACATACTAATTTAAATAACAATGCTATTTAGCAAATGTGATTAAACTCAAATGACAAATGTGATCATTGTGTTATATTTCTGTAGGACCTTTGATTTGGTCTGCACCAATGGTTCCCAAACCAGTCCTGTAGAATCCCCTGCCCTGCACATTTTAGTGTTTTTTCTGCTCCCCAAAGTAAGTAATAATAACCAATGGTCTGGACAACATATTTTAAAGGAGAAGTAGAACAAAACTTAAAAATACATTACTGTGTGCTAGGTCCAATAAAGATACACACTGAAAAGTAAAACACCCTCTTGATGCATTTAATGATCTTTAAATTGAAAGACCTGAAGCTTTTCCCACACTCCTGACAGTGACAGTGCTTCTTACCTTTGTGCATGTGCTGGTGGTTTTGGAGGGTATCCTGTCTCTTAAATTTCTTCCCACGCTCAGAGCAGTGATAGGGTTTCTTTCCAGTGTGAATACGCTGGTGGGCTTGGAGAGTACTCTGTCGGGTAAAACACTTCCCACAGTTTGAGCAATGATATGGTTTATCTCCAGTGTGAACACGTTTGTGTACTTGGAGATTACTCTGCTCATTAAAACTCTTCCCACACTCTGAGCACTGATATGGTTTCTCTCCTGTGTGAATTCGCTTGTGTGTTTGAAGAACATTCTGATGGGTAAAACTCTTTCCACACTCTGAGCAGTAATACGGTTTCTCTCCTGTGTGAATTCGCTTGTGTGTTTGAAGAGCATTCTGATGGGTAAAACTCTTTCCACACTCTGAGCAGTGATACGGTTTCTCTCCAGTGTGAATGCGCTGGTGGGCTTGGAGAGTACCCTGTTGGGTAAAACTGTTCCCACACTCTGAGCAGTAATATGATTTCTGTCCTGTATGAATGCGCTGGTGTGCCAGGAGATGACTCTGAACAGTGAAACTCTTCCCACACTCTGAGCAGTGATACGGTTTCTCTCCGGTGTGAATGCGCTGGTGTACCAGGAGATTACTCTGAACAGTGAAACTCTTCCCACACTCTGAGCAGTGATACGGTTTCTCTCCGGTGTGAATGCGCTGGTGTCCTTGGAGAAGACTCCGCCAATTAAAACTCTTCCCACACTCTGAGCAGTGATACGGTTTCTCCCCTGTATGAATGCGTCGATGTGTTTGTAGAGTATTTTGTCGAGTAAAACTCTTCCCACAATCTGAGCAGTGATAGGGTTTCTCTGCTGTGTGAATGTGCTGGTTCTGTTGCAGAGTACTTTGCTGAGTAGAACTCTGCACACTCTCTTCTGTATGTTTTTGTGTTTGTCTGTGAGATGTATTAGCATGGAGAGTAGCACCAGATGTTTCCAGAGTACTGGACTTCCTTAACTCCATATTTTCCACACACAATCTCTCTTGGTTCTACTAGTGTCACGCACACCTCTTGATGGAGTTTCTTGATGTTAAAAGCGGACACTAGGATGAAGAAAAGACTTGAAACAGGAGGTTGTTCCTGTCTGAAAAAGAAAGAAAAACAAATTAAATACCAATTGCAATAAATACTGACAAGCACACCATTTTGTCATCACAAACCCTGTGACATTACTAAAATAAAGCTTAAGCAACAAAGCTGAAGCTTAATTACAGTAAATTTTGAACCAACCCTTTGTTGAATATAGTTCAGCAGTCCCTACAACTCTGTCAGGCCAACATCCCAAAATATCAGACATTATATCTAGTATTTATATTGAATAAAAATATATTAGAAATTAATATAGATTGCATATGATAAATATTGCTCAAATTTTATTTTACTAGGATGAAATGTGGCCAAACATTCCAAAGGGAGCAAATAAACAGAGTATACAACCAAAGGAATGTCACCTGACATGGAACTTAAAATTCACTGAATCCTGCAACACAGTCAGAAGATAACAGAGAGGTGGACAAATTGTGTGTACAGAGTGGTGGGAACGAAAAATGCAGACCGTCCTCATAAACACTGCTTTTTCCTCCTCTGCCAGACACAAACCTTTCAGCAGGGGTCTTCAGTGAAAAGTTGTTGGTCAATTCTCAGGATATCAAAGCCATGTTCCACTATACCTACTTAGGTCAACAAAGCATCACTTCATTCTTTTACATCTCTCATGGAGAGTGTGGTATCCAGGCTGAGAAGATCATCAGGGTCTCTCTCCCCAGTCACAGATATTTACGTCAGACGCTGCATCCGCAAAGTCACCAGCGTTCTGGATGACCCCACAAACACACTCTTCTCCCTCCTCCCATTTGGCAAAAGGTTCCAAAGGATACAGGCCTCCACTGACAGACTGGGAGTCTGTACAATTAAAACCAACTGTCTAATACTGTGTAGGTATTAGGCATAGGACTAATTATGCCTCCCGTTTCTGCTTATTTATTTCCTCTTGCACATTTTCACAAAAAAAAAAAAAATCTTATCTCCACACCTTCCTTACTTTTGCCTTAACCTCTGACTTGTCTTTGACAGGAGTCATTTAGGTGTACTTAGCCTGCAGTAACTTGGTTGAATGGAGGACACTGATTTAAGTTTAGCTTTACAGGTTTGAAGAACAGACATGGACTTGAGCACTGATGTACATCCCAGCAACAGTGACTGGCTACATCAGTAAGTGCATCTTCATATCAGAAATAAGGCTGTCCTGCACAACAAGTGGCAACCAGACCTGAGACATCAGAGCACACACATGTGCAAAAAACTCAGTCACTTCCTGGACACTTGGAACGTACCACGATTTGGCAGAACATCCAGGCCATCATCAACAACAGAATATCTCCACCTGTCTGTGACAGAGAGGCCTCCCCTACAGATGCACTGAATCACTTCTATGCACATGGCAGCAGAGAAAACCACACCAATGACCAGGTGTTCTGTCTGATTCTGGTCAAAGTTAACCCACAGAGTACCAGACAATCCCTCACTGGACCCCCTGCAGTTTGTGCAACGTCTTAACTATCCAAAAGACAATGCCATTGCCACCACCCTTCACCTGGCCCTCCCCCACCTGGAGAAAATGTACACTTATGTCTGAAAGCTGTTCAGAGACTTCAGTTTAACTTGTACACCATCATTCCTCAACATCTGATTGGAAAGCTGAGTCTGCTGGGTCTGAACTCCCCCATCTATAAATGGATCCTGGACTTCCTGACTGGGAAACCTCAGTCAGTCAGAATCAGGAGCAACATCTCCAGCACCACCACGCTGAACACAGGGGCCCCCAAGGGCTGTGTGCTCACCTCTCTGCTTTTTACGCTGCTCACCCACGACTGTGAAGCAATGCACAACGCAAATTTCATCATCAAGTTCACTAATGGTGAATTGGTGGGTTATATCAGCATGAATGACGTGATGGCATACAGAGAGGAGGTGCAACGGTTAATGGACTGGTGCAAACCCAACAACTTGTCTCTGAATGTGGACAAAACAAATGAGACAGTTGCTGACTTCAGGAGCACACAAAATGAACACTCCCCACTGAACATCAACACACCCCTAAACTAAACTTCTTTCCTCTCCTAACACAATGCATATAAACACTAAACTGTTCCATCTTAAACAAACAACTTACACCCCAACTGTCACTGAAACAACTCCTTCTTCCCCACTGCCATCAGACTCCTTAACAGATGACCCACCTTAACTGTAATTTTGCACATCAGGTCACTTTGCACATTAAGCTCATTTTTTGCACACTAAGCTTTTTTGCACATCCATCTACTTCATACATTAATTAATTTATTTTTTCTGTTCTTTTGCACATTTCTTTCATTGCACACAGTTTATATTTATCTACATCTGCACATCACACTTGTCAACACTTACTTATTTGTATTTCTTATCTTGTTATATTTTTATATATATATTTCTTTATATTATTTTTCTTTTATTCTTTATTTCATTTAGTTTTATTTTTTTATCTCTTTACCTAACTTGGCATTTGTGTGTGGACAGCAAAAAAAGAATTTCATTGCACAGAGAAAATGCTACTTTTTTTCTATACATATGACAATAAACGCTTTGAATCTTGAATACCCCTCTGTTTATATATACTCCGCATTCTCTGTCCTGCTGCTATATCTGCAGTTATTATTTATTGTTGCCTGCCTCTCTTATGCATGTTTGCACACTTAAAAATTCAGCTGCTACAAAATCTGTCATAATATTGAATTCAATAAAACTGCCATAGCTGTCAACTGCACTAAATGTTGCCTTGTCCTGTTGTTTTGTTGCTCTGTTTTACATGCAATATTTCAGATGCTGTAAAAACTGCTTGCTTTGGAAGCTTTAAAAAAGTACCATGGATCATACAGGTGTTACCAGTTTTAGAACGACCCTGAAACTACATTTACGGCATTTATCAGACGCTTTTATCCAGAGCGACTTCCATTCCCTAACTACAGGGGACAGTCTCACAGTCTCCCTGGAGCAACTTGGGGTTATGGGTCTTGCTCAGGAACCCAGTGGTGGTGCTGGAGATAGGATTTGTACCCACGATCTCTTGGTCCAGAGGCAAGTATCCTACCACTAGGCCACCACCACTACTACTCTTTTTATGTTAAATCTTAGAGTAGGGGGCCCAAATACAGTCCTGGAGGTCCAGGGTCCGGTAGAGTTTGGTGATTTACCCGCTGAAACATACCTGGTTCATTTCACCTGGTAATAGTGGGTGTGTTTGGGGAGGAATCACTAAACTGTCCTGGACACCGACATGCAAGACTGTCTGCCAGATGGTAAAGAAAATTTAAGTGGATTTCTATGTGTACTAAATGTAGATTTCATTTTTTTTTAATCATTTCTCCATAACACACTTTTTCCATGAATCCAAATATCCACAAACACCCGAGAGCAGAAAGGGAAACTTCCCCATAGGTCTCCAAATTGTCCACTGCCCGCTAACAGGAAGGTCTTGGCAAACTGTAGAGTTTTATTTCCATAAAGTTTGAACTGTCCAGTTTTTTAATCCAGGCTTCCTCATAATGCTTCACGTCTTCCATTGACAAAACAGACAGTTATAGTTCCATTTCAGCAAATATTTTATCTTTTCCTTTAAACTCAAACTGAGTTTATAACTTCTCTCTGAAATACAAGTGAACGTTCTGATGCACTGTTGGATTTAGAAAAACAAATTTACTTCTAAACCAAATTTAAAAGCACAAAGCATTATGACATAAATAACATTTATTATTTGTTAAAAATAATTTAAACACAGAGGTCATGTAACACACTTACAGACCTGCTCTAGGTATTTTATCAGAATGGTGTAGAATTGAACACAGTAATGAATTAAAGCTGTTCCCTGTGTCTCCGCCAGGGGGCGCAGTTTTACGGTGTACAATCAAATACCGTAATACGACACATAGACGCGCGCACACACATCCAGCGTCTGTAAACCTGAAGCCCTGCGGACTAACTCCGCCCCTGCGGCTCCACTGCGGCTCCACTGCGGCTCCAGAACCGAGCCTCCTCCAGAACCAGTCCGGATTAGAGCCAGTCCTGTCTGTGTCCTGCGCTCCTGTCCTGGATAAGGGTCCACTCTGAGAGCGCTTGCAGTAATTCTGTCCTTCCTCTGCTGGTTCCGAGTTCTTCCCTCCATAAAACCACACAAGCGCTCCGTGCAGCTCCTCCCACAGCCCAGCCTGAACTACTGAAAGAGGCTCTTACCTGGAGAACAGCAGGAGGAACCAAACAGGAGCTCCTCTGGCTTCAGCCTCACACTCTACTCTCTCACAGCTGGAGGGACACCACTCACCCCAGTCCAGCCGTGCAGCGGAGCAGCGCCCCCTACTGACTGGAGGAGGAACAGCGTCTCCAACTCAAACCATATTGAAAGATAATTGTGCTCGTTAGTGAGCAAATTATTCAGGCGAACTTGTTCAAATTATTGTATGAGGTAATTAGCAGCAGATGGACATCAGGAGGAAAAATGCTGTTTAATATAAAAATCCTTTTATGTAGCTGTGGGTTATCTCATTAGTTCAAAAATGCCTTTATTAGTGTGATTGAGGTGGGAGATTTAGCTCCTCCTCTCTCCGTTTCTGTAGCTTGGTGTTTTCTTTCTGATTTTTCATATGCTTATATAAATGTTGTAGTGTTTCCACTGTATCTCAGCGTTTTAACAAACTAGACAGTTCGCTGTTTCATTCTCGGCCTGAAAATATCGCCACACGTTGCTCCTCATCCTCTCTGCCCTTCCTCTGCTCCGTTGTGTGCACGTGTGCCACTACGAACCCTTAATTTGACCCCTTAAAATCCCCTTAATTTTGAGCTTAATGTCCAGGAATTTATGGACAATTAATAGGAAAAGTACACAAATTAAGGCTGATTAAGGGGTAAAACTACAGAATTTTCCCCATACTTTTTTTTTAAATTTGCCCCTTAAATAATAGAAGCTCATGAATTAATGCTTAATGTGTAAGGTGAAGGGGTTTCACACTCATGCCTTAAATCCACTTTGAAGGTAAAATTAAGGGATCGGTTCCAAATTTAATGGGCACTTAATTCAAATTAAGGGGTCTGGTGTATTTTCAGGGGTGAATTAAAGTAAAGTTAAGCACATTTTATGTACATTATACATTTCGTAGTGTGCTGAGTCACGTGACGATACAACATCCAAACACAAGAGGGTAGGGACGAGCAGAGTGACTGGATAGCACTTGATGGCATCGGCACTAAAGTATCGATCTCATTACACTGGTATCGATATTATCGATATTTTGATAACTACTCCTGTTTGGTTCCTCCTGCTGTTCTCCAGGTAAGAGCCTCTTTCAGTAGTTCAGGCTGGGCTGTGGGAGGAGCTGCACGGAGCGCTTGTGTGGTTTTATGGAGGGAAGAACTCGGAACCAGCAGAGGAAGGACAGAATTACTGCAAGCGCTCTCAGAGTGGACCCTTATCCAGGACAGGAGCGCAGGACACAGACAGGACTGGCTCTAATCCGGACTGGTTCTGGAGGAGGCTCGGTTTTGGAGCCACAGTGAAGCCGCAAGGGGGAGTTAGTCCGCAGGGCTTCAGGTTTACAGACGATGGAAATGATTGCGCGTCTATGTGCGGTTTTACGTTATTTGATTTTACACAGTAAAACTTCGCCCCCAGGCGGAGAGATAGGGAACAGCTTTATTAATTTCAGTGTTCAGAAAGTGAAGGTGCACACAACACACCGCTGGAAGGTGTTCAGATTTCAGATTTGGATTTATGGGGAAAAAAATGTACAGATCTAAAAGACTTTCCTGTTAGTGGGCAGTGGACTGTTTAGTGGATTTTGGAGAAAGGTTTGAGAGGCTACTTTCCAGTGTTATCCACTGTGTATCAAAATCTGTAAGTATATTTGAAGGTACAACATTAGAATTGTATTTGAATAAATATGTACAATAAAATTTCTGAATAATTTCAATGTGCTTTTGAATGTTTGGAGTCATTATGGAAAATGTGAAAAACTGAGACCTACATGTAATACACATAGAAATCGGGTCTAAGCCATAACGTTTGTCATTTTACAGATGCTCGTATGAGTGCATTGTTGTCCCTGTGAGAATGTTTCTCTAGCTGGCACAAATAGATTAGACTCTAAAAAGACACTGTTAGAAACAAGAATCAGTTGTACAGTCTTAAGACACTGCATGAGGACATTAAATCAAACAAATGGAACACAGCCTTTGATGCACTGTAATCCGTGCACTTTACTGTTATCTTTGTGTTAATATTTGTCATCTGCTTTTGGAAAAAAGTGCCACTGTTTCCAAACCATACAACATATCTTGTACACCTTCACTTTTACTCCTACTGGGACCTGTCTGTCACAAATCACTCATGCCACTCTTCTCCACCCATTCCACCCTGCCCACACTCTCTTCTTCACCTCTCTTTCACACTTCTCATTACTCTTGACTGTTGACCCCAAGTATTTGAATTTCTCCACCTTCCCCAGCTCTGCTCCCTGCATCTCCACCTTTCACTGTCCTCCCTCTCATTCACACACAAGCATTTTGTCTTAGTCCTACTGACCTTCATTCCTCTCCTTTCCAGAGCATATTTCCATCTCTACAGGGTCTCCTCAACCTGCTCTTTACTCTCACTACAGATCACAATGTCATCTTTAAACATCATAGTCCATGAGGACTCTTGTCTGATCTCATCTGCCCACCTGTCCAACACCACAGCAAAAAGGAAAGGGCTCAGATCTGATCCTGGGTTTAAACCAACCTCCATTGCTGTCACACTGCCCTCATACAGATCCTGTACAGATCATACAATACCACAACTCCTCCCTGGGCACCCTGTCATATCCTTTCTTCAGGGCCACAAAGACACAGTGCATCTCCTTCTGACCTTCTCCATACTCCATCAGCACCTTCTGAGCAATCATTGCACCTGTGGAGCTCTCTCCCAGCATGAAACCACACAGCTGCTCATTGATCAACACATCTCTTCTTAACCTCGCTTCCACCACTCTTTCCCAGAACTTTATGCTGTGTCTGATCAGATTTATTCTCCTGTTTCTACAGTTTTGCACTTCACTCTTATTCTTGAAAATTGGTAGACTTCTTCTCCACTCCTCATGTTTTCTCTCACTCTAAAAGATTCCATTAAACAGTTAGGTCAAAAACTCCACTGCCATCTGTCCTAAACACATCCAAGCCTCTACATAGATCTCATCTGGACTAACAGCCTTTCCATTCTTCATCCTGTTCATAGCTGCCCTTACTTCCTTCTTGCTCATCATTGGCACTTTCTGATTCACTATCTCCACATCCTCTAGCCTTCTCTCTCTCTTGCTCTCTTGCTCTCTTCATTCATTAGTCCCTCAAACTACTCCTTCCATCTGCTCCATGCACTTACCCCCCTAACCTGATGCACATCTTTCTCAGCTCAATCCCTCTGCCTGGCCAATTGATATAGCTCCTTTTCTCCCTTCTCTGTGTTCAACGTCTCACAGAACTCTCTATACGCTTTCGCTACTTCTCTCTTTACCTTCCAGTTCATCTCCTCATACACCTTTCTATTTTCTTCATCTCTCTGACTCTCCCACTTCTTCTTAGCCAAGGTCTTCCTCTGGATACTGACCTGTACTTCCTCATTCCACCACCAGGTTTCCTGATCCTCTATCTTCTGTCCACATGTCATCCCTAGCACCTTTTAGCTGTCTTCCTTAATACTGCCCAGCTATCTGGCAACTTTTCATTGCCACCCAATGCATGTCCTAACTGCTCCTTTACAGTCCTCACCTGCTCACCTTACAGCCCTCTTTCTTCAATCTCCAGCACTTGATCCTTGGCTCTGTCCTCACTCTCCTCCTCTTTTTGAGCTCCAGAGTCTCCTACAGACAGCCATCCTATGCTGTCCAGCTCTGCTCTCCAGTCACAACTTTGCAGCATTCCAGTCTCCCTCAGACACACCCTCCTACATACGACATAATCCACCTGCTTACATCTGCTTGCCTCCATTCTTCTTAAAATGCTCGTTAACTTCAGCCATTTCCGTCCTCTTAGCAAAATCCACTACCATCTGACCTTCTGCATCCTTTGACACCATACCCACCTATCACCTCTTCTTCATCCCTGTTCCCTTCACCAACATTTCCATTAAAGTCTGCTCCAATCGCAACTCTCTCTCCCTTGGGTACACTCTGCCCTTTGTCATCCAACACACTCCAGAATCCTCCTGCACTCTCCACTACTTCACCCAACACGCTCCAGAATCCTTCTTCACTCTCCACTACTTCACCCAACACACTCCAGAATCCTTCTTCACTCTCCACTACTTCACCCAACACACTCCAGAATCCTTCTTTACTCTCCACTACTTCATCAACACACTCCAGAATCTTTCTTTACTCTCCACTACATCATCAACACACTCCAGAATCCTTCTTCACTCTCCACTACTTCATCAACACACTCCAGAATCTTTCGTCACTCTCCACTACTTCATCAACACACTCCAGAATCTTTCTTCACTCTCCACAACTTCATAAACACACTCCAGAATCCTTCTTCACTCTTCACTACTTCATCCAACACACTCCAGAATCGTTCTTCACTCTTCACTACTTCATCAACACACTCCAGAATACTTCTTCACTCTGGACAACTTCATCAACACATTCCAGAATCCTTCTTCACTCTCCACTACTTCATCCAACACATCCCAGAATCCTTCTTCACTCTTCACTACTTCATCCAACACACTCCAGAATCCTTCTTCACTCTTCACTACTTCATCCAACACAATCCAGAATCCTTCTTCACTCTCCACTACTTCATCCAACACACTCCAGAATCCTTCTTCACTCTTCACTACTTCATCCAACACACTCCAGAATCCTTCTTCACTCTCCACTACTTCATCCAACACACTCCAGAATCCTTCTT
>JBBJLS010079549.1:0-25700 GCA_037577275.1 Bryconaethiops microstoma
TGTGCACTGGGACACAGTCATGCTGGAATAGAAAAGGTTCTTCCCCACACTGGGTCCACAAAGTTGGAAGCATGGCGCAGTTCAAAATGTCTTGGTCTGCTGAAGCACTAAGATTGTCCTTCACTGGAAGTAAGGGACCTCCTGAAGTAAATAATTAAGAAGTTTCCCAATACTTTTGTCCATACAGTGTATCAAAGTGACCTGCTAGCAAACTGGTCAATCTACCCAATTGAGGCTCTCGGGTTTGGACATAGTACTAGTAGCATGTGAGGCCCATTACCAGAAACAGAACTCCGCCTCAAATCCAAACCATGGGACCAGAGCAATTCAATTTTGAGCACCTCACAAGATTCACCTCTTGCTCTTTGGAATGGTTGACCACAAGGTCGTTAATCTATAGCAGATCCTTAGGTCAATAATATTTTATCTTGTCCCTGGCAATCGGGGAACAATAACAGTAAAATTTCTGCCTGCTGGATAATCTATTTTATTTTTCTAAGTTTTTAAGTTTTCTAAATTTGCTAAGTCCCTACAGGATGAATAGGTTGATATTCACTATATGGGCAAAAGTGTTGTGACACACCTCTTAATTATTGAATTCAGGTGTTTCAATCATACCCTCCCTTAGCAAAAAGTAGTATACTTGAAGTTCATTTTATTAAGTATGCTTGAGTATAAGTATAAGTATAGCAAGCATACTATGGACCATGTACTTGTAGTGTACTAGAAAGTATACTAATTTAATACTTCTTTGGACTAAATTGGAACATTTTTAAGTTTATAAAAGTATACTTTCAAGTATACAAGTACACTCATCTATATACTACTATACTACAATAACTAACTTTCAACAAATATATGCAGATATATTTTAGATATACATAAGTTATATAATGTTCAAACACTGCCGTGAGCATTTGATTGCATTCAGCGACAAGAACATTAGTGAGATCACATACTGATGTTGGATAAATATTTATAGATCATAAACACCACTATGACAAACCCTGAAGGCACCGGAGCACTTGAGTTGCATTCGAGTTGCACTTGAGTTTCGCATCCACAAAGAACTGTATCAGAAAAGCAGCTTCAGCCCTTGACGCATCTACTAAAATATAGCCAAACTGGTCAAGGCTTTCAGTGAGTTCTTGAACACTTTGGAGGGGCTCGAACTGGGACCAGTATGCAAAGGGGCACTACCAGCAGCACCAAGGGCTGCACAATGATGGTAAAGCCCTGTCCACTATCATCCATTGACCTCCAGATGTCTCTAGTGATGGCTGCTATGCTCCTGAGCTTTAGGATCTGGCCAGTGAGGGACCCTGACAGCTGTGAAGATAAAAATGCTGGTGATAAAAATCACAGGGATGGTGTTGCTTTAGATTCCGAGTCCCTCGTCTCAGCAACTTCTCTCAAGTTTCCCATGCCAGTAATACGTTCGGCCCCAGAGTTCATTGCAGAGCAAGCATCTGCATATTTTAACAGGGGCCACTCAGGCTCATGGTCCCTCATAGGCACTTGCCCAGCCTCCTGGTCCCTAATCATTGGCCGCCCAGTCTCCTGTACCCCGTTGCCAGGCACCCATTCTTGAACAGTTGTCTGGTCACCAGAACATGGTAGCTGTCTCTTTAGCAGACCAGGATATTGCAGTTCCCTGCCTGACCTCCTTTCTGTCTCTTGCCAAAACTAACCCCTAACTTTTTCTTTAGTTAATGTTGTTGATCCTATTACGGTTCATGTCTCAGTCTTTGTCACTGTGTCAGTCTCAGTAACTGTCTCTCATTCCTTTTCAGTCCCAGTTTTAGTTGTCAGCCCTGTCCTTTAACCAGCTACTGTCTTTGTTCCTGTCCCATTCAGTCTCATGTCCAGTCATTTGCCTGGTGTCTGTCAGCCTCCTGTCTTGCCCTTTTGTAATGTCACCACTCCAGTCATCAGTCCATGTCTAGTTGTCTGATTCTGTCCAATTGTGGGAGGTTTCTGTAATGCTTTGGCACTTGTGTTGTCCTTGCGCCTTGTCTGTGTCTTTGTTTATGTTTGATGGGCTTCAGTTTTCATTGGTAGTGTCTGCCCTAACCCTGGCTTTGTGTGATCTGTAACTCCTCCTAGTCCTCAGGTGTTCCGTGTCTGGTGTCTGTATAAGTACCTCTGTGTTTTAGTCTGTGTTTGTCGGGACTTTGTCTATAATGGTGAATTTTTATGTGAGTGCTAAGTGTTTAATCTATGATTGTGTTTCTTTAGCATTGTTTCCTGTAGTTTATTTTATGTTTTGATTTTGTATTCTTGTAATAAGGTCTTGCCTTGGAACTTTCACATATATCCTGCTACAAAGCTTCCATCGTAACAACAGTGCAGTTTCGCTACTCTACCGCAAATTACTATGGCGCTTTATACCACCAGCCTTCAGGTCCTCAGGTTACAATAGTCTCAACATACAGTGTTTCGAATTTACAACGCTCACTCCCACTCCCACTTGACTAACACCGCTGGCCTCATACTTACGGACTACGTGGGCGATCTAGTTTGGATGGATGCTGTGGAAGAATACGTAATAACACGGCATATGAGTGAGGGAGTTTTATTTTTCCTTTTTCTTAGTTGTGTTCGTATGATTTTATGGCTGTGTTAGGATCTGTAAGTGACTGAGGTTAGGGTGTGTTTCGACTTATACCAAAATTCGTGTTACATCACTGTCAAAGGAACGGATCCGTGTTGTAACTCGAGGACCCCCTGTACTAACTTTTTACACTTCACATAATTGTGCAGCATCATCTCAGTGCAAAAAATGTATCTCAGTTTAAAATGTATCAAAATGGTACCTTAAAAGGAGGATAAAAAAATCTTCTTAATTGTTCATCTAAAGACATTTTATTTCAAGTCATTTTGGAGCCTTTCTATTGGTCCATTCATCATGAAATAAAATGCAGCCACTATGTTCTAATCCTGTAGAAAACCTAAATAAATGCAGATATTTAAATCAACAATATTTAAACCATGGAACATTTACCAAGTGCTTGAAAATGCATATTATTTTTACGAATATTTAATTAATTCCTGATGTAAGTTTAATTAAACTCAGAAAGGGTTATTCAGAAATACAATATCGGTTAAATATGGAACTTTTTGATGCCATTTTTGAAAATTATATTTTTAAAAAAGTGTTTTTTAAAGGAGTGACCTTAAACATGGTTCTATGGAAAAAGTTCTGCTGAACACTCTGAAGATCTGCCTGAAACCATCTAGTGCTTCGCCCTAATTCAACCACTTTTGGTTGAAACCACTGATTTTTTTCCACAGATCAAAGATCTTCATGGATGCCATGAGAAACCAGTTGGATTCAAACTTAAAACTCTTTGAATGCAGCATGTGTGCAAACATTGAACTGTATCTCTTGCCATGGTCACAGTAACTCAAGGGCAGCAGATCTTCCCAAGAGAACAGCTGACTTTAAGTCATAATATTTACCGTTTGGAGAGACAGCCTTGCTTACTCACTCTCTAGACATAGTAGAGCCTTGGTATGCGCTTGGCTAGCAGAGCAGAGTTCACTTTTACAGCTACAACAAAGTGCAAAGAGGACGCTCCGCATGCTGGGTCAAGCTTAACTGGGTTCATGTGAAGGATACACTGCAGTCAGAGAGAGAGAGAGAGAGTAATAAGCAGGGTATGTCTGGCATTTGGCAATGTTAAGGTTGTTAGGAAAGAGCATCTAGTGCTCACACATACCTTTCTTGCACACATTCTTACACACATTCTTGCTCTCTCCTTTTCTCACTCTCCTGTACAGTATTGCATTAATTACCATGAAGCGTATTGCCAAGGTCACAAAATTCACTTGAGCATGTCAGTTTCTCAAAACAGCATATTAAGTATAGAAAAACTGAATGAATAACTGAATCTCCCACCCTCTCCCTCTTCCTACCCCTCCCCTCTCTTCTCTCTCTCCAACCCAATAATCAACCCAATCTGTTGCACATGAGATACATGTGATTTCACCCATCTGTCCAGTGCTGCGCTCATGTGACTTACTAACTGGTAGGCAAATTAAAAATACACTATAAATCCCAACAAAGCTCTTTCTCAACTCCAAATTGTAAATGAAACTTGCTTCTACTTTTTCTAACTATTGCCTTACACTTTCGAGCAATCTTGAATTAATTCACTTGCCTTACCAATGAAGTTGTAGCTTACATAAGAGTGGCTGCTGATAAAAAATGTAGCTTACAGACTCTTTTCCACATCCTCATAAACCGGTGTATGAAGGATTTTACTGCACTGTTTACAAACAAAATATAAACAAAGAAATCACACTGTCAAATGTCTCAATGTCTCAGTCAAGTCAAGTTCATTGATTACTGGGTCAAGTTTACAGAGCGGAGATTTAGTCAAATCTCCTCACCTCAACAAACTTACTGCATCACCCTTTCACTGCTCTAAAATGATACCCCATACATTTATAGGGCCAATTTTGGGAAGCTAGATTATTATAACTGCTATGGCAAGAAAGGCCTTGAACTTAACACTAAAAATAGCAAATAACTAACTAGAAAGACAAAGTTTATCATGCTCCTTTAACTCCATTAGCTCCTTAAGAGTGGCATGGTGGAACGTGAGGACTTTCACATGCTCTGCAGTCCTGCTGAGTGGCTCTCCAGTCATGTGGAGGTGGAGCATAATTGGAGTTTAAGCCATGTGGTGTGGAACTTGTGACTTCTAGAATGGCCTCTGTGTGCCTGGAACCTAAGTCTATCAGTCTGTTCTGTTCGCTCTTTTTCACATGCAAAGCCTGCTTCAAGTTCACACCTTTAGAATGCTCATAAAATGCTATTAATGTATTTGTTGTTGAAAAATGTTATTAATATTATGATCAGAATTGGGTTCTCTTGATAAAAGTATTGATTTTACTTTCTCAGGCAATCTGCAGTCATTAGTGGGCAGTCAAGTAGTTCAACGCAAACAGCTGCAGTTCTCAGAGTGGGTCTAAAGCCCTATTGCTGAATATTCTTCAAAATTCAGAAACATTTAAGATTTAACGTGTATGGCCTCTCCTGCTGCTCTACAACACCTGTAAATATTTGTGCAACCTACTGGCATGCACTGGAGGAAAGGTGATTAGTTCAGGTTCAGAATTCTGTTTAAACAAGCAGCAGAGATGTCTAAATGGTAAAGCTCTTGTGTCTTGTATCCATTTTATACGGCGTGATGAAAGAACAATACTCTTTGTTGGACATACCAATGATACTGCTTTTAAACCTGTTTTGTAGTTCTCTGGTTTTAGGTGCTGCAGATTCTGAAATTCACACAATTCTTCTGTGGTGTAATGACATCTTTTCCAATAGCCACAAAAACCTTTTGACATTAACATATATTTAATTGGGAAAACTGTGAAAAACTACATATTTGCATATATAGCAGACCTATTCTGAGTCACACTTGTTTTGTCTTCGTTTGGTTAGGTATGTGTGGTCCAAGCACCTGGAGAAAAGATACACAATATGGACAAAAGTATTGTGACGCACTTGTTTTTCAGGGTTTGAGCTAGACCCCTTACTTCCAGTGAAGGACAATCTTAATGCTTAAACCAAGACTTTTTGGTTTAAACCAAATCTTGGACAACACCATGCTTCCAACTTTATGGACCCACTTTGGGGAGGAACCTTTTCTATTCCAGCATGACTGTCTCCCAGTGCACAAAGCGAGCTCCATAAAGACATGGCTGACCTTCTCATCCAACATCAGTGTCTGACCTCGTAAATGCTCTACAGAATGAATGGGTACAAATTCCCACAGAAACTCCAAAACCTTTGGAAGGCCGTCCAAGAAGACATGTGTGTCTGAATGCAATGTCATTAAAGTCCCTTTTTGTGTAATGCTCAGGCGTCCCAATACTTTTGTTCCTATATGGTAGCACCAGGACACACTGTGGGAATAAAACAAGCTTGGTTACACTTATATTATGCACTGTTATTCTGATTAACTTTGGGTTGGGGCACTGACATGGACATGTGCCAACTACCATTAGTGTGGACCTGGTACATGTCTTCATGGTGATGGCATTCCCTGATGGCAGTGGCCTTTTTCAGCAGGATAATGCACCCACTCACACTGCAAATTCTTTGAGAATGGCTAGAAGCACATGACAAAGAGTTCAAGGTGTTGCTCTGACCTGTAAATTACCCAGATCGCAATCCAATCAAGCATCTGTGATATGTGCTGAAACAACAAGCTTGATCCATGGCAGCTCCACCTTGAGGCTTACAGGCCTTACAGAGACTGCTGCTCCGTAAAGCACAGGGCAAACACTGAGGTCTTGTAGAATCTCTGTCTCAGTGGGTCGGAGCGGTTGTGGTAGCACATAGACAACCAAACATATTAGGAAGGTGGTCAAATGTTTTGACTCTGAGTTATGAGTTTATAAAGAGCCTACCAATATTCATGCTATGTAAGTGCAACCAGTGGCTAAACAGCATAAAAATGTTTTATCTCCCAAATGAAGTGTGTGTTCAGTTTGATTGCACAGAATCAAAAGTAGAGGGGCAATATGCAACATGTAATATGGCATGCTATAAAGATTGCAGTGTCTAGACAGTTTGACACAATTTCTAAAAGCTAAAAAACACAAAGAACACACACACACACACACACACACATGCATTTATGATCATTTGGGATTATTACTGAAATTATTCTCTTATTTTTTGTGAATGTCAGTTTTGCAAGATCTCAAATTAATTATGCAAAATTCTCAGCAAACAATATTTGTTTTCTTGTGATAATAACACCTTCAAGAGATCTCAATAAAACACTTAAAATTATCACAGAAAAATTAGGAAAACATGGGGACCCATTACCTTTTATTGCTCCTATAGAATATTACAGAATGTGACTCTTAGCTATTTGCTTACATTAGTTATGTTTAATATGGTTCTGGGCCTCAATTTCTTTTCTGTCATAATTTGAAAACAATCTAAAAGTTTTAATACTTTTGTTAGTTTTTAAAAAATAAATTTCAGGGTTTAAATTTCTCAGTCACTATAATCAGTTTCTGGCTGAATTCCAGAGATTCCAGATCTGCAGGGAAAAGAGTGAGGGGAGATGGTTGTGCTACTAGGTGACAGGAATCTGATGTCATATGCTATTTTATTGTTCATTTAGTAATGTTAAGCAATGTTATTTTATTATTACATTTACCAGACACTTTTATCCAAAGCGACTTCCATTCCCTACCTACAGGGGGCAGTCTCCCTGGAGCAACTTGGGGTTAAGGGTCTTGCTCAGGAACCCAGTGGTGGTGTGCTGGAGGTAGGATTCAAACCCATGACCTCTTGGTCCAGAGGCAAGTAGCCTACCCACTAGGCTGCCACCACCCAGCAACGGTAAATATTCTTTAATTACTGTTATAATATTCATATTAGCCTACTTATAAATGATTGCCTACATGAGTTCCTTATGTTTTCATGAGTTCCTTATGTTTAAAGTAATTTAATATGACAATAATATGTATAACAACTCGTACTCAATTGCTGTGTGTAATATGGCAAAGCTGCGAAATAAGTGGTGACCAGTGGGGTGTAAAGTGTGGAGGGACATGCATATCTTTTAGCTTGGTGCAGCTGGTGGCCTAGTGGTTAGGGTGTTGACCCTCTGACTAGAAGCTTGTAGGTTTGAATCCCAGGACTGCTAGTGGCGCCTCCGAGGTACCCCTGAGAAATGTACTGTCCTCACACACTCCTCCCAGGGCGCTGTGTTCCTGGCTGCCCGCTGCTTCACTTGGTGAATGGATTAAATGCAAATAATGAATTTTGTGCTGTTCACACTGTGTGCTGTGAGATGTTCACATCTGATAAACGTCCATTTTACTTTACATTCCATATCAACCATGTGGGTGATATTGAGAAAGGATTTGAAAGTATTTTAATTTTACTTGTTTAGCAGGCATCAAGGGCTAAGGGCATGTACACACTGACTGCTTTTTTTCAGCTGAACACGCCCTGATGTGGACACCTCCTCTGTTACTGTAGATGGAGAACAGGGGCAGCCCATGGCACAGGCTGCAAGAGGGCTTTTTTCCTCAGAAATGTGCCCTCTTGTGGCAATTGGGTGGTACACCCCATGGTATGGAATGTCCCATAACTTCTGGGTGTCTGCTTATCATATTGTCTCATTTCATATTGTTCCTCTATCGTGAAAGCTTCACAATCCTCACGTCTTTCACTTCTTGTCACACCTTCTCTTTACAGATGAAAAGTGCTCTTCAGCCATCCAGTGGTTGGGGGGCTTTCACGTTTTAGTTGTTCACTAGTTCTTGTTTTTCAGTGGTTCTTGTTTTTTTTCTATGTAGCAATTCATAATAACGCAGTACAAACCAAAGTGCATACATCACAGTCTTTTTGTGACACCGCTACTGGGTCATCGCATCTTTATTCTGTGCGGTCATGAAAGTATGTGTTAAATTGTCGATTTGTCAGATCTTCTAGATTTGCTACAGGGATGCAATTCTCTTTACAATTTCTCAGTTTGCAAAAAGAATTGAGTATCTTGTTGAATTTGTTGACTCGAGTATCGGCAGTTCTAAAAAGAATTCCTAGACTTTTCAGCGGTTAATAAGCTATTCAACCCCTCTGATAACATCATCTCAGCATCTCCAGACATTTCAGTTTATTTGTAACTTCTTATGCTGACTCTTCTACTTTTGTTCTTCTCTCACCTCCTCCTACATCTATCCACCACTGACTTCAAGAAAACTGTTTTCAAGCTTTCTATCAAATGACTGGAAATTATTAATGCCTCTAAGACTCTGTATTGAGCTTCTTGTCTCAAGGCTTGTCTTATTGTACTTTGCCCCGCTTTACTGTTCTCTATGACACTCGCCGGTTCCTTTTGACTACTTTTGTTACTCCACTCTGACTGTGTAAACACTAATTTCCACTGTGATGATGGGTGAGGAGAAACCATGTTACTGTTACTGGAAACTGAAAGGTTTCATCTGGGCCATCATTCCCTTCCTCCTTCATACACTCCCACTTCCTTCAAGGAAAATCACCATTAAAGTGTAGGCTGTGCAGTGCCGTCTGAAGTGTCAAGTGGTATTTTTGGCAGGATTTGCAGCTGTTGAATGTAGTGGTAGATGTACAGTTCCATCAGGGACACCAGGTGGAACTGTGCCTTGATCTCTGATGAGGAGAGAGCCCTGAGCAGCAGCTCCTCAGTCCAGCACAGTAATCCCAGCGTAAGCTCTGCAGGGAACGACAGAGAGTTTTATTGCATGAGTCTTACCTTCCGCAGACCTTTTCATGCCAGTCATTAGTTCTGATGGAGTCTGGCAGGGCTCTCTCCTCACAGAAGCTTACTTGATCCTACATGGTGCCTTCCATGAACTTTTGCACTTCTTTCTCACGGTCCACCTTGCAATGACAGAAACCTTTTAGCTGATTGGATGAAAACATTAAATATTAGCAGAAGTTAGTCTAGAAACAGGAGCAGCCTGAGGGAATCAGACTGTGTGGTCAACCACTCATGCTGCCTTATGGTCATATTATAGAATGTTTCAGTGTTTCACTCCTATGCAAATTCAAGATAAAGTCTGAATCCATCACAGTGTCTCTGGACAGGCTTGAATTGTTCCTTAAATGGCATTGTTTGTTCCTAGTGTTTTGACTTCTTGCTGTGATCACTTATTTCTCTGTTTTCTGGCATTTGCCTATCCTGTTTTTTTTTGTTATTGATACCCCTGTGCATGCTTGTTATTCACACATACATATCTCCCACATGTTTCTAGCCTCCACACCTGTGCTATAGGAGGGTTGTAGTTTTCTAGCATTTTGTAATTGAATGTCTCCAAGGCCAAAGACAGCATTTTCACTCATAGTCACTCACAGCTGGCCAAATAAAAGTGTCAACAGGGATCTAGACCTTAATGTCCAATCAGATATGATTGATGGTGATGGATGGCATAGAGCTCTCCGCCATGGCCACTCCAGTTTCTGTGTGCTGCCAGGCTCCCAGTCTGCAGTGCCACTGGACCCCAGGTCTCCAGTACTGTAGGCCTCCTGGGGAATAAAATTAGCAACCAACATCTGGCTACCTAAACAGAGTTCACCTCTGTAAAATCCATGCCATCCAACACAAGGGTCTATCTCCGATGGCATCATGGCTAAAGAGAGGGGCATCATTTTTCATCCTTTCATCATTTTCTGAAATGGTCAGACTACTACACATGGCTTAATTAAAAGTTAATGAATACTTGATGAATATAAATTTTTTTTTTTCAAAATAAACAGTGAATGTTTAATTTCACATAGTGTCAATCCTTATCCCACACTCATGGTTCATGGTTGCAATATAGTTTAGCATCTAAAGTGTCCGCAGTTGGTGGCCTGCCTATAGATAAGCTTCTTTAGGTTGCCTTTAGGTTGGCAAAGTTCAGTTTAGAAAATTGTGAAAAGTTAAATTATTAAGGGCATATTTTCTAAAAAATCTCTAGTGGCTTAACTACAACTACCTTGGCATTGAATTGGTTCTGTTCTGCATTAATGTGAAATATGTTCTGGAAAAGGTCTTGGATTTTGTTGTTGTTTTTTGTTCCTCTTTTTCCAGTGTCAGCTACTGTTTCTAGAGCAGGGCCAGTGGCTTTAATCCAAGAGATGCAGTTTTGCATTGAAGGTCATGTTCGATTCAGCCGGCACAGAAACCCCTCTCTCCCCTCTGCATTTTGGGTCGCCAGCCAGTGGGCCAGTCCCGTTCTGAATCTTAACCACCTGACCTTAATCCTCACCCACGCATATGGAGCGGGGTCAGCCATGTGCATCTGGCCACTCTGCTGGGTGCCAAGATCCAAGGACGGCCAGCGCACCAGAGCCTCGACAAGTCAAGGGCATCCCCTGGATGGCCTCTGGACAGGCTGTGTCTGGACACGCAGCACCTGGACACGCACGCAGACGTCAACATTTTTACCCGTGTTGTGTACAAGCCTGTTCAAAAGAACTAGACGTAAACATCAGTGTCTGAATTATACAGTGGTGTCTGTGGATGTGCGTATGTCTTTCAGTACACAGCTGGCACAAAGATAGCAAATATAAGGTAAAACCATTGTATTTTTATTAGAGGTCTTGAATTAATAAATTATGCTAATTACATCACATGGTGACTCTTTAACCCCGTCTGGTTCTGGCCACAGTGCTCTGTAAAATGAAGGCGTTCACTGCTTGACCCAGTGAACGCCCCACCCCCCGAAAACACTACGCTACAACTATCACCCCACACACTCCCACCCCCGTGCAAGACTCCCCAACAGTGGGTCCATTAAAATACTTCTCTCGCCTGTGCTTAAACTGCACTTCACAGATGGACTTGGTTCTATCATTGTTCTTGCTGAAGCATTTTTGATTTTGTTTCCTCAGCATATTATGTCATATTTTTGCTTGTTGTGACCATGAGTGCACATGAACACTTTTATAGCCAAAAATGTGTGCGATATTAATTCAGAGCTCGTAATTAATTAGATTAATTTTTTTAAGCGCTTGACACCCTTCATTTTTACTCTTAGTGGCAATAGCGGAGGCAGTAAGAAGAGACAGCTGACTAGATCATTCCCCCTCTAAAAAAATCTTCTCCTGCATACTTTTTCTTTTTTCAGTGGATGACTATGTGATAAGGGAATCAAACCTGAAGCAATATCAAAAATTAAATGGTTAGAATTGTATTAGCATAAGACAAAATGTTTTTTGGTTTTTTTTTGAATAATTTTTACACAATGCATCTCTTCTAGAAATGGAAAGATCAGCTTTCCTTTGTGACACCATTCATGAACAATTCGGCCAAAAGGTGCATGAGTCTAACCACTACATCTTACTCCAAAGTAGGGGGTAAATAAGGAGCATATGTAGCAAACGTTTGGTCAAATAACGCAGACACTACAGATTACTCCCAACTGTCACTAATCTAGAATACTCCAGAGACAATCCCTCCCCCACAATCAATAAACACTCGGGACATGTTAGCATTTAAAGGGTATAGAAATGGGTTAGAGCATTATTTTGTGCTTGCGGCTGATTCTCGGAATGTTCTTTTAACATATAATGATAACATGAGACTGCTATTACAGGGGGAAGTTCCAGAATATGCATATCACATTTTAATGGAGCACCAATAAGAGCGAGCCAGAGAGAGAAGACTAGATGAGTGCGGAACTGCACTCTTTAGGACCCTTAATTGACCAATTAAAGAAAAATATGAGGCACAGGAGAGCAGGAGATGCTTCTCTTGAGTGCAGTAACTGTGGTTAGTTAGATGCTGACAAAAACACAATACATCTCCCTCTCAGTCACACATCTGTCCCATGCTAGCGCCCCAGAAAACGGCCTGAACCATAATTGGCGTTAATTACTGCCATATCTGCCAGCCCCTCTGTTGGGGGCTTGACAGGATGCAGAGCAAAATGATGGTAAATGTACATGTGAATGCGCAATTCAGCAACTGTGTGCACACACTCTGTTGCACACAGACAAATGCATGCACACATGGACAGACACACACAATATTTTTTAGGGAAATGCACCCGTGTGTTGTCTGACACTCGCAAAACATTTGTTACTTTTGTTATACACACACACACACACACACACAGACACACACACAAACACAAACACACCAAGCCCCATGACTAGAGTCCCAAACCATATGCGACTCTGAATTTGGAAGAATTTCAGGATGGTGATCAGCCTCTGGTTCAGCACACAATTCAATTCAATAATGTTTGTTCACTTAAATGAACACTCCGACCTCTATCTGGTGCATCTAAACCATATGGTTTCACGTGGGTGAAATTTTTGACGTTCCTCTTTGCATAAAAGAACAGAAATCTGTTGACTGCTGCTGAAGCATCTACCCACCGGCCTTCAAAATAATTCCAGTGAAATGATTGTTTGTGATAATCGGCAGTACGTTACAGATGTGGCAGATAAAGATTAGGTCGAAAACCCCCTGCAGTATTCATTTAATGCACTCTGTAACATGAGACATTCAAAAACGGCAGCAGTTAATCACGTTAATCGTTGTCTCTGTTGTTATTTCACACATCAAGGAGCTTTATGCATGTGTTTGACTCACTGAAACCCTCCTGATGGTGTGTTTGGAGATTCTCTGCAGTGCTTGTGCTAAGCCCGTCTCTGTGGTGCTGTTTTCCCTGTGTGTCGTGCAGTGGTGCCTCGTCTCTGGATTATTCTAGATTAGTGACAACTGGGAGTAATCCGTAGCACCGTGTGTGTCAACACAGAGGCGGCAGACAGGATGACGGGGTTCCCAGGGCACGGCTGCCATCTCTGCGGACACACACACACACACACACACACACACACACATGTGCCAGGCTGACCTCATTATTGTGTAAACCTGCTGTGCCCTTCGCTGCCTGCCAAACAGGGTTTGTCATGCTCACATCCTGTTAGTGTGCCACACCAAACACGAGCCCAGCTTACACACTCTCTGACTTGTTCTATATCAGTTTGTCATCATTCTCAGGAAGGAAGTGCTGGACAGGCATAAAACTTATTAAGAAGACAGAGCCAGTAGTGCTGCTGGGGGATGCACAATTCCTGCAAAAAAATTCCTAAAAAATTCCTGCACAATTCCTAAAAAATCTTATATAGTTTTTCCTTTAACACGTTTTCTGTACCATAACAGCAATATTGAATATTTCTGCTGCTTTTAAGAACGAGGACATAAAAATGACCGCATAGTACAGTAGGATGATTTACCTGGATTACTTAATTTAAGTAAAAATGTACAGGAAAAGATTGAATGATGTCATGAGAATCTTATACAGTCAGTTACCTGCACTTGTCCAGATATTATTTTTCTACATGAAGTAAGAAGGATTTTTTTTTTACATCCACAAAACTTAGTGTAGTGTAGCATGGTTTGGTGATTTTCCTGGTCAAATACACTTCATTCTGGTAAACACCAGGTTTAGTGAAAATACAAACTATAATAACTATTTTGTGCCACTAAGTACTTATGAGATGATAAAAATATTTATGCGACCAAGCCAAAGTTTCTTAGCTATTGTTGGTTCAGAAAGTCACTGCACTACCCTTATCTGTCATATAACTGATCTTTTTAATTATCACTTTGAGTAATATGATTTTAATTTGGTAGATGTTTTGTCCTGCATATTTTCACTTGAATTAGCAGCTAAGTCCTATGAATTACAAGGTGATCAACAATCGAACACTTCTCATTTAACTGTCACTGTCCACACACACTTCAACTCTTTAATATAACGCCAGCCACTAAAATTATGCTTCCATGTCACTCATGTGCAGAAACAGACCAACTGAAACACACTCATGATGCTTTGCATGTCCTCTCTGATACACATCCACCTTCCTCAGCACACATATCCGGACAGAGTTTAAGAAAGTACGCATATGTAGCTATTTCTTAACACGTCCCTCCTTCTGTGAACTGTACATCTAAGCTTTCTCTTATCCTTTGAAGCCTTCATCTTAAAACTCCATTAGTCTCAGGGTCTCTCAAGCTCCCTCTCTTGGCATTGTTGTGTAACAGCATGGGGTGTGAGTGGCTGCGCCCGTCGCTGTGGATTAGGTGGGCTCTGCTGAGGCTCGGCTGGCTGGCTCTGATAATGGGACTCCTGCTGGGTGGAGGGCAGCGCTGGCGGAGTCCGGGCCCAGGCGCAGGGGCTTATGCTCAGCTACACTCACAAGGGGGATGAAGGGGGGATGTTGTACTGTCAGCCTGCGATATGGAGATGTTTCTCCAAGTCGTCTATGAGCAGATATAGAAGACAGAGGATAGAAAACAGTGTGGGGAGGGGTGTGGGGGGAGAGAGGAGGGTGTGTGTGTGTGTGTGTGTGTGTGTGTGTGTGTTTGTGTGTGTGTGTGTGCACGTATGTGGGGGGGGTGTGTGTTTGAGTGTTCATATACTGGTTTACTGGGGCATGCCTGCTGTGTGCTGCTATGTTGAATAAGGCAAAAAGGAGTGCTGATAGTGATGATGGCTGCTGTGGTATCAAAGTGGATTTAGACACAGTGTACAGTATCTACAGTGAAGCTACGAATCTGATACAGTATTAACACATTTCTTAAGTAAAGTGGCCCCTTATAGTCACGCGTGAACACACCACACCACACCACAGCACACAGTGTGAACAGTGTGAAATACTTTATTTCATATTCAACCCATTTAACCCATTAAACAGATTTAACCCATTTACCAAGTGAAGCAGCAGGCAGCCTGCGACATGCTGACCAGGGAGCAGTGTGTGGGGACGGTACCTCGCTTAAGGGTACCTCAGTGGTGCCACTAGCAGTCATGGGATTCAAACCCACGGCCCTCTGATCAAAGTTTGGAAGTCTGCCCACATGCCTGCTATCATTGGGGAGTCATGGGGAAGCATGACAATTTAATGTGTCCTAAATATATTATTCTGTATATATTTTTTGTTTAATACATTTTTTCACAATGTATATTCACTTTTATTTTATTATGCATCACCTTTTTCAATACACATTGTTAACTTTATGCCATTTAGGCATCCCTTGCTTAACTTTTGGCTGTGATGAAATTTAGTTGAAGCATTTGGCTACAAAAAATAACTATAATACATTTGACAAATGATAGTTTGCTAATTTGAAATTGTTAAATCATCTTACAATGGCACAGCCCACGTAGCAACACTGCAAAAAGGAGACGTGTACTGAGAAAATAAATTATTCAATCAATATTTACATAACTAGGAATATTCACAAAATAATAGCATCAACTTTACAGTTTAAAAATAAAGTTTATCACATTTAAAGTAAAGCTAAATATATTCACTCTGGAACAGATAAAACCGGTCAGGCTGTATGACTGTCTCACTTTCTTTAACTCAGGTAGCCAGAACTGTGGCAAAGCTTTATGTGAGAGTAGTACTGGCAACACATTCAGTTTTAAACTACACGACTGTTAACACTACCGGGAGTGACAGCCAGGAGGCCAGACAGGGCCTTCAAAGAAGAACATTTCCACAACACCACAGGACTGTTTTGTACATGATGCTCAAGATAAGCATCAAAAAACAGACTCACTAGACCACAAAAAAGCAGCACACCTACTGCAAATAGATGACACCCCATTATTTAGTCCGCTAACTTAACTTGTCATTTTGCAGTTTAATTAAATATCATTTCTAATCCAGTAACTGGTGAAACACAACAATAGGAAAAAAGGAGACAATGGCTTGCTAGTTGATCAAAACACATAATACTCAGAAAAACTCTAATACTCTAATACTCTAAATCTACACTCTTATTAGTTACATAGGAGCAATAACAGCTTTCACATGTAAGGCAGTTTATGCCCTTAGAGCTAGTTAAGGATTCTGCCACACTGGATGATTTGTAGATATCAGGCCATGTCCACACATACACGGGTATTTCTGTTTTTCTTTGCGTTTGAGCCATTCGTCCACACGTAAATGGCATTTTGGGTCAGTGTAAAAACGGATGTTTTTGAAAACTCTGGACGAAGTGGCGATTTTTGAAAACTCAGTTTCTGCGTTTATGTGTAGACCAGAAAAACGAAGATTTTGAAAAATTCTTTTCTCGACTCATATGACGCCACAGTATGTTTACATTAGGTTCTCATCTTCGGTGCCTGATGTTTACATCGTACTACTGCTCTCAACCTTGTTAGAACTTTTGGCATGTTTATCCTAGGGTGTCAAATTAACACATTAATTTCAATGTGACTTTAACTGGTCTGGTGTTCTGTCGAAACACGCTACCAACTGAGATGTGCTACTGAGGCCTTCTGCACAGTCTTGGGATTCTGTGCTACCTAGCTTTAGGGAAGCTGGTTTATCTGTGCTATCTTGCGTTCGGGTCATTGGTTTATGGTGATCAATATCTTAAAAGCTCTTTTAATATGGGTTTATGTGAAAACATGCTCATGCTTTTTTTTTAAAAATGGAAACGGAAAAGTTTTCAGAAATACCCGTGTATGTGTGGACATGGCCTTGGTTGCTTTATGGTGTGCTCGATCACTTTCATGCACTTCCACACAGCAGTCATCTCTAAATGAGTAACAGCATCGCTCCTATGCAGTGCTCAGTAAACTTACTGTATATGTACATTCACATATTTAGTGTTTAGAGGTAGCACTGAAAAGTGTAGCTGAGAGTTTGTGGTGGTGGCTTAATGGGTAGCATACATGCCTCTGGACCAAGAAATCATGGGTTTGAATCCTACCTTCAGCACCACCACTGGGTTCCTTAGCAAGACACTGAACCCCAAGTTGCTCCAGGGAGACTGTCCCCTGTAGTTTGGGAATGGAAGTCGCTTTGGATAAAAGCGTCTGCTAAATGCATACATTTTGTTTTTCTCTGACCTATCACTTTTACAGAATTAACAAACCAGTCACTTTAACATTGTATTAACTGTATTTGCATTTGTGATATATTGACTTTGAATACCATTGCATTGACAGTGTTTTCCACACCCACAACCTACCCTTGGCCTCCAGATGTGGATTTCTCCAGTGTGTTCTACTCAGAAGAAGTTTACTGCTGTCGTTTTACTACTGCCCTCGACCGCACTTCTGTCAGGATGAGCCCAACTTTTAAAAAAGACGTAAATGCACCTTTGGGTGCCAGCCAAAGCGGAGCAGGTCTGAGCTACTAATATGACAGTTTCACACTGAAATAGAGACCTTCTTTTCTTAGTTTGTGTTGGCTGACTGTGTGTTTCTTTCCAGATAATGTATGGCAAATACAGCTCAGACATTTCAGTGACTGTAAGTTGAACAAGTCACACCAAAAACATGATACAATAGGTCACAATGTTAAACTGTAAATGCTAATACATGTAATTTGTTGCAGTGTCACTTGTGACTGACAATGTTTCTTTCACAACCAAGACTGTTTGTGCTTTCTCTGTAGGGACAAACACAACCATTCAGTCAGTACTTATTATGCAAAATCAGCAGGTTATAGACAAGAATTACATAGACCGTGATAACTGTGGGTAGGTATCACATGATTTATTGTCATCTGTAGTGTCATTTTCCTCATGTTTTCCCTGTTTTGACCTATCACGACCAGAATTGCTTCTATTTTGCAGGAAAGGGAAGTACAGCTATCTGATCCCCATCAGTAAACACATTCCTATCAACATGCCAGTCACCTTGCAGATGAAGTGAGAAAATACACGAATACATACATTTTATTGCAATAAGATGTATAAATAGAGTAAAGAGGCATACACTGCCTGTCATAAGTTTAAAATGTTTAAAAATGACCATGTTTCCTTGAGTGTGCAATAAATTAACTTTTGATAGAATGCTATTTCTTACTATTTTTCGTAGAAAACTGAAGGAGCAACTGCCAGTAGTGCTGCCTTGAGAATAATGCTATACATTTTCCCCTTTGTTGGGAGGTCAGCACTCAAAGGACCAAAATATTAAATGCAACAATAGTTTGGAAGAAAAAAATAATAATTTAGGAAAAATGTACTCTTCTTAGACAATAAAATATTAATTATCAGGTACCATTTGCAGTTTTTACTTCATGGAAAAATAACATTGTAAGTCAAAAACTACTCCGAAGGTGTTTCTAAGGTGTCTCCAAACAGGCAATATATTTGAGATCATAACCTGACTGTTCAACCATACCCCCCAGAACCTTTCTGCTATTTGCTTTTAATAGCTTTTGTTTTTGCATGTCACAGCAAATTATTGCAAATTTACTTTAATCGTTACCCAAAGATCAGCTGAATAAAATAGTTTTTAAATGATCATTTAATTTATTCAAGAAAAACTGTTGCCCATCACCAAACTGCCTTGTGTAAAAAAAGTAATTGCAATTTTGTTACCAAATTTAATAAATAGTTTGGATCCTTTAAACTAGACACACTTTTACTACCAGACCATCCATGTCCATCCATCCATCCACTCCATCCGGAGTCGGTTCGCAGGGGCAGCAGCCTAAGCAGGGAAATCCAGACTTCCCTCTCCGTGGTCACTTCATCCAGCTCTTCGAGGGGGATCCCGAGGGGACATAGTCTCTCATCCCCAACCCGGAGAGGCTGCGCCTAGAAATTCTGTCCATAAAATTTATGAACAGAATCAGTGACAAAGGAGTCCTTGCGGAGTCCCAACCCTACAGGGAACGAGTCCGACTTACTGCCAGCTATGCAGACCAATGCTCCTGAATCCTCCCGAAGCTCTCCCCAAAGGAGTCCCCGAGGGACACGGTCAAATGCCTTTTCCAGATCCTCAAAACACATGTAGACTGGTTGGGCAAACTCCCATGCACCGTCCAGGACCCTGCTAAGGGTACAGAACTGGTCCACCATTCCACGTCCAGGACGAAAACCACACTGCTCCTCCTGAATCCGAGATTCGACTATCAGACAGACCCTTCTCTCCAGCACCTCTGAATAAACCTTCACGGGGAGGCTGAGGAGTGTGATCCCCTATAGTTGGAACACACCCTCCGGTCCCCTTTCTTAAAGAGGGGGACCACCACCCCGGTCTGCCAATCCAGAGGCACTGCCCCTGATGTCCACGCAATGTTGCAGATGCATGTCAACCAGGACAGCCCCACAACATCCAGAGCCTTGAGGAACTCTGGGTGGATCTCATCCTGTAGCCGACATCTTATTGTGGTGGAGGGGTTTGCGTGTTCTTATGATCCCAAGAGCTATGTTGTCTGGGGCTTATGCCCCTGGTAGGGTCACCCACAGCAAACAGGTCCTGGGTGAGGAACCAGACGAAGAGCGGCTCAAGAGACCCCTAATGAAGAAGACCTTGAAGATATGTTTTCCCTTGCCCAGATGCGGGTCACCGGGGTCCCCCTCTGGAGCCAGGCCTGGGGGTGGGGCTCGATGGCGAGTACCTGGTGACCGGGCCTATACCCATGGGGCCTGGCCGGGCAAAGACTGAAGAAATGACATGGTCCGATCCTCGGCTGCAGAAGTTAGCTCTAGGGACGTGGAATGTCACCTCTCTGGCAGGGAAGGAGCCTGAGCTGGTGCGTGAGGTCGAGAGGTTCTGACTAGATCTAGTTGGACTCACCTTGATGCATGGTCTGGGCTCTGGAACCAGTCTCCTCGAGAGGTATTGGACTCTCTTCCACTCTAGAGTTGCCCATGGTGAGAGGCATCGTGCAGGTGTGGGCATACTCATTACCCCCAGCTTGGTGCCTGTACATTGGAGTTTACCCCAGTGGACAAGAGGGTAGCCTCCCTTCACCTACGGGTGGGGGGACGGGTCCTGACTGTTGTTTGTGCCTATGCGCCGAACATCAGTTCAGAGTACCCACCCCTCCGAATCTTTGGAGGGTGTGCTGGAGAGCACTCCTTCTGGGGACTCTCCTGTTCTGCTGGGGGACTTCAATGCTCATGTGGGCAATGACAGTGATACTTGGAGAGGCGTGATTGGGAGGAATGGCCCCCCTGATCTGAACCCGAGTGGTGTTCTGTTATTGGACTGCTGTGGTCATCATGGTTTGTCCATATTGAACAAGCACAAGCATGTTCAAGAATAAGGGTGTCCTTATGTGCACTTGGCATCAGGACACCCTAGGCCGCAGTTCGATGATTGACTTTGTGGTTGTTTCATCGGATTTGTGGTCGCATGTATTGGACACTTGGGTGAAGAGAGAGCCGGAGCTGTCAACTGATCACCACCTGGTGTTGAGTTGGTTCCGCTGGTGGGGGAGGAAACCAGTCAGACCTGGCAGGTCCAAATGTATTTTGAGGGTCTGCTGGGAATGTCTGGCAGAGTCCCCAGTCAGAAGGAGTTTCAACTCACACCTCTTGCAGAACTTCAACCACATCTTGGGGGAGGCAGGTGATATTGAGTCCGAATGGGCCATATTCTGCACCTCCATTGTCGAGGTGGCTGACTGGAGCTGTGGCCGTAAGGTGGTTGGTGCCTGTCGTGGTGGTAATCCCCAAACCTGCTGGTGGAAAACGATGGTAAGGGATGCTGTCGAGCTGAAGAAGGAGTCCTATCAGGCCGTTTTGGCCTGTGGGAGTCTGGAGGCAGCTGGCAGATACTGGCAGGCCAAACGGAACGCGGCTTTGGCAGTCACGAAGGCAAAAATTCGGGTGTGGGAGGAGTTCGGAGAGGCCATGGAGAATGACTTCCAGACGGCTTTGAGGAAATTCTGGTCCACCATCCAGCATCTCAAGAGTGGGAAGCAGTGCAGCGTCAACACTGTATATGGTGAGGATGGGGCACTGCTAACTTCAACTCATGATGTTGTGGGTCGGTGGAAGGAATGCTTTGAAGACCTCCTCAATCCCAGCAACACGCCTTCCATTGAGGAAGCAGAGTCTGGGGACCAGACATGTTGAATCTAAAAATCATTTAAAGATAAAATTTCCAGCTACATGAAGTAGTCTAAAAGGTGTTAGAATGTAACACATTGTACTGCAATCAAAAGTCATTCCATATGAAAAACAAAAAAAATTAAATATATTGATCTGGAAAGGGTTACAATGCCATTTTAAGGATCTGAGATTCCAGCAAAATACTGTGATCCATTGTCTCCAAATAGAGAAAACTTGGAATAGTGGTTAATTTTCCCAGGTGGCCAGTCTTACAAAATGGTGGAGGTGGCATAGTCAATTATTTACTAGTTTTTACTAGTAAGTACTTTTCCATATGTTGATAGAAGTGCCTTTCAATAAATTAAAAACTGTTAAATTCACACTCTGTCGTTTATATGAGTTTGGTCACTTTTGGTGTGGCAGAAATAGAGGAAACCTGTAGGAGGCTTTTGTACAGTATCATGCAATGCATTTATTATTTCTGAATTCAACACTTCTTTGGAACATTATCTTTATGCAATGTGCATTGTGTTCACATATTACACTTTGAAATCACTGGGTGTCTATTTGAGCAGCACTACAGAGTTGTTGGTGGTCCACTTGTGTGAATATGATCTGAAGGAGGAGTGTGCCCCGCTACTTGACTATAGCCACTCTGAAATCTTCTACACTGCTCCCAACACACAGGTGACACTTTCTTAAAATCATCAGACTTGAATGACTAAATTCTTTACATCACAAGTCAGTAGGCCCATGTGTGTTGTGGCAAGGATAAACACAGTGTGACATTTATTTAAAAATTGTTTTAGTATACAGTTTATTTTGAATATTATATGTTATCCATGGACCCCTTCTAATTAGTAAATTAAGCTACCTTAAGGTGCACCCTTTACTGACACAAGTGACCAGTACATACACATGCGCGCGCACGCGCACACACACACACACACACACACACACACACACACACACACACACACACAAACACAGCCTGTATAATCTCTATAGAAAGCATTGCTATTAGAATGGGATGCTTTATAGAAATTGTATGTCAGGTCTCCATAGACTAAGGTCTCCATACACAATGGAGTGGGACAGAAATAATCCTGAACTAATCATCCAACATCAGTACCTGACCTCACTATTTTATAATGGTATTTACAATAAAAATACATAAAGAGAAAACAGCAGCGCACTTAAAATCATTGTGTGTAACTTGATCTGTTTTACAGGGATATGTACATGAGTGGCCACTTCCAGTTGCTCGACATTATCGATCATCTTACCACTTCCGTGCATCTGTAGCAGTAAGAGCACCTTCTGCACTTTTCCTAAACTTGGTTTTCAGTCTGTTTATTTAGGCCTAGGTTCAGTATATAAAGTGTTTGCACTCTGCAGGTCTTTATGTGAGCCAGACTTGAATAAATTGGTAGCATAAAGCTACAAACAATAATTTAGTGCCCTAATTTTATAGACTGCATGGACTGACCCATAACTCAGTTTTCCCCTGAAGTCCACTTAAAACATTTGTGGTGTTTTATGTAATAAAATTCATTTTTACATTCACAGGATCCTTTTGTTCCTTAGAAATGGCTGTTTTTGTAACTGCCTCAAGAAAGATTTGATTGATGTCTTAGTCATGTTTCTGACTGGTCAAAGTCGAGGACACACATGCAGGGATGATATTTTTCTGATACCTTTTCTTTAATTACAATGTAACTGAAGCAAGCACAGGATTCAAACAGTTCTCAGTAAAAGTTGCTTGGTACTTCACAAAGTCTGTGTACACCATGAACAGAGACTTCTCCTTGTGTCAAGGCTTGGTTTGAGGCTTGATTCCTTCAGGACCCAGGGCATAAGCAAGGTCATTTTTCAGAGGTCGTATTATGGCTTTAACAAGAAAAAATGAAAAAAGCCAGTATTGAAAGGACAACTCAGTCCGGGTCAACCAAAGGGAAGGAAGATGGTAAAGAGCTGAACATAATTATAAATTGGAAGATACCAAACCAGCCTGAACAAAAAAGGAGGGAAGCCCAGGCTTAGTATTCCAGCGACCTTTATGGCTGGGAGCATAGCTGGCTGGAACACACACACACAAAAAAAGCCCTTTATTATGCATCATTAAGAAATCTTGGATGGCTGGGGCTAAACCGTTGCAGGCTGAATAAGCAGATATATGTAAATGTCTTGGTTTTCCTGACATCAAAAAATTATTAATCTGGTGCATCTGTTTTTACAAACAGCAACCTAGGTTCAATAAATGGACTGTAATGGCCAGGGTGTGAACAGTATATATGGACACATGTTAATATACAAAACCAAACTCTCCTAAAAAAAAAAAAGATTTTCAATGTTATTAAAAATGTTGTCATAGCGAATTATGTACAATAGGTTATGTACAATAGTTACATAAAATAATTATGCTAACTCGTCATAGATATAAGTAATCTCTGATTGATCTGTATAGTAGTTACTGAATAATGTCTTCTGGAATATGCCCCTGGGTGTAGACTACACTGAAAGTAGATAATGATGAAAATGCTATTTTCTGAAGCCTTTACTATTTCTGTTCCTCAGGGTCAAGCTGACTGTACCACAGATCCCAATTATGTGGAACTGCTTTTTACTGACTACCACTTCCATTTCTACCGACGCTGCCAGTGAAGCATAAGGATCTCCTCGTCGAAGAAAGTAGAACGAACTAATACCGATCCCTGAAACAGAAAATAACACCTTTTTAGAAAATAGTATATTGTACAATGATGTGTATGTTGTTGAAAAGTGTGTATCTTACTGTGGTTTGAAGTCCTTGTTTTCAGTGCTCTCTTCATCAAGTCCGAAACTTACAAAAATTGTTGAATAAAAAAACAACCTTTTACAATTTTACAATAGAGCCAGTATACTATCTCCATTATACCAGATATATTAAAGTTGCTTCAATACAGCTGTTCACTAGTTTTGCGCCTGCTCTTGAGTATATTCCAATTAAGAAATACAATTTTCAATCAACTTGTGATCAGATTAAAAACATTGATTGATTTATATTTTTTCCCATTTTGAAGGGCAGACCTTTGTATTTTATATTAAATTAAAAAAACAAAAAAAATTGAATCTTTGCCTTTTTGATCTTTTTTCTATATTAAATTGCGCGTGTATCATACTGCTAACACTGCAAGTTGCATTATTCATTAAACATTTAAGAAGAAATCTGTTCAGACAAAGCAAAGAAAGATTTTACTTACTAACACAAAGTAGAGACTTACTAACACAAGATGAATACTGATATTGCGTGAACACATAGATCACTAAATGAACTCAACATAGAGGCTCATAAGTACTGATCACACCACATTCCCTGATAATATTTGCTGGAATTCAAACAAGATTTTCTAGATAAATATAACTAAGTGACCTCTCTCTCTATATATATATAGTCAAGTCAAGTAGGTGTTTATTCTCATGTCAAGCATCTATACCGGACACACTGAAACAAAACAATGTTCCTACAGGACCATGGTACAACAAACAGAACAAAAACAACACAACACCACGTAAGTACAGGCAGGACAGGACTACACAGAGACTGTATTCTAGAGTAATTAAGTGTAAAATTAAGTGTGAAAAAATGCAAGGATTGAGGTAGGAGTAGCAGTGAATAACTGTGCAATATAGCCATCATTAGCAGGCTTAAAGAAACACACGCACACAGAAAGGTATATAAAGGGTTCCTAGGAACCGGAGTACTCATGGTACCACACGAGGACGGCTTGGAGTAAGCCTGCATTGGACCCAAATGTCTGAGAGCAGAGAGGTACCTGCTTCCTGTTTATATACCCTGAGACGTGAGTCATTTCCGGTGCTCGTTAGACGTCACGTGGCTGGTGCGTGTGACGATATCGGGGTAACTTCGGTATTTTACATTCTAGCACTGCCAGACACAGCAGTTCAGTGTACACTATACAGTACAGATACAGGTTTACCTTTACATTTTCTTTAAGGGTAAAGTATTAAGCCAAGTTTAAAATTAAATTAAAGTGTTTTGGGAGCATATTTGGGGTCTACACTATAAAAATATGCTTTTTTTAAAAACCACATCACATATTTGCGGTTTTTCACTATACGCGGGTGCTCTTGGAATGTAAGATAAGCGGGGTTTTACAGTATATGGGTTTGCTCCAATATTCCACTGCAGAGCTTCTGGGACCTGCAGAGGCTGGGACCAAAATAACAAAGGCTACCATCAGTAATACACTACGCCGCCAGGGACTCAAATCCTGCAGTGCCAGACGTGTCCCCCTGCTTAAGCCAGTACATGTCCAGGCCCATCTGAAGTTTGCTAGAGAGCATTTGGATGATCCAGAAGAGGAA
>JBBJLS010079572.1:0-25697 GCA_037577275.1 Bryconaethiops microstoma
TTGTGTGTTTGTGGGGGGACACACGACACACACACACACACACACACACACACACACACACACACACACACGCACTCACACACGCACACACACACACACACACACACTCCTGTCCTTTCTCTCTGGTTCCATTAACTTTCACATAAGGTCAGTCAGAATCACAGCCATCCATCAGCCTTGTGTGTGTGTGTGTGTGTGTGAGTGTGTGTGTGTGTGTGTCTGTGCATGCACTAATAAGAAAACAGGGACTGGGATATTAATCTTTTTATCTCTAGTGAATTCCCTCTGAAATGCCTCAGGGCTTAAATGATTCGGAGGCTGAAATACAGCATATACATACCAGACCTAAAGGCACTTGAAGACTGTCACATGCACACACATTACAGCCACGATCACATGCCAGTCAGAGTGATGTATACCCTGAGACTTATTGAAGTCCACGGGGGTTTCAAGTGAAAAATGAGACGCCCCTCATACGTCATGCCTCCAGTTCATACTGTTAATGATTAAGCTGTAGCACATGTGTTTTCATACCTTTGAATGTGTTGTCATTATCCCAATAAATTACATCAAGATACACCTCTGTGAGCACATTACATATTATCTGTATTTATGGAACTCGGATGGTTCATAAAGAAAACAGTCTAACTGCAGACAATAATCAATGGCATCACCCTGAACAAGAAAACAAACAAACAAATAGAAATAAACATTAGAAAGTAAAGAAAGTGGCCCCTTATAGTGGCCCCACCACAGCACACAGTTGGAAATTCTTTCTCTGCATTTAACCCTTTCACTGAGTGAAGCAGGGGGCTGCCACCAATATCCTTTGAGTTCTGAGCTAACGCAGAACATTGGATGCAATGTGAAGGTTCACATACAGGCTGACCAGAACACTCATTATAGACACTTGCTGCTCATGGTTCATGCAGTACACAAGCTTTGTGGTGGCCTCTTTGGATCTAAAATCTGATTAATTTAGCTGTATTCTGAGGTGAAAATATACTCAGTTATGGTGGTAACATGTTCAATATGCTACAACTGCAGTGCTCTGTCGAGTAAAAAATTGAGCTTTTCTGCAGCCCCACTGTTTTCAGCCTTCTGTACATTATCTACAGCACTACTCAAAAGTTATTTCCACATTTTTTCCCCAATAAAAGTGAAAACAACATAAATATACAGAGAAAAGAGAGAAGAGCCATGTGTGACCTTCACTGCCCAGTTCAGACTGCCACACGCTAGCATGTTTAAAGAAAAAACCTGTTACACTGACAATGGCCACACTGGCTGAGACTAAATGGGGCAAAACGCCTCCTGTAGAGTAGTTATTACCCAGTAGAGGAGCCATTAGAGCAGTGCTGTGTCAGACCAGGCCACTCACATGTGGTTGCGGTGCCTCTCAGTGCTTCACTGGCAGAGTTGCTGTAGACAGCGAACACAGCCACCTGATATTCAGTCAGAGAGTTCAGATACTGCAGCACCACTGAGTTCTCATCACCATTCACCACAACCTGCAAACACACAACATACACAGGTTACTCAAAACACAATGCACAATAAAAAACACACACCTATTGCCCTGACCTACTTATGGTTTGGCCAATAAAAGAGTAGCGGCATCTGCAGTCATCCCAGCAATGAAACATTGATCAAGTCTGGCTATACAAATGATGTATTATATAAAGACATTAAAGATTCAAGATGTTTATTTGTCACATACACAGCTAAAGGCATACAACGAGCATTGAAATGTAACTCTGAATCGCTCAAGGAAATAGAAAACAGAATAAAGAATAGAAAAGTAAAATAAACTGATAATTATACACAAATGTGAACAAAATAAACATAATATATACAAACTATAGATTAAATATATCTGAAAATTTTCAGTGGAGAATAAATAGAAGATGTGCAAATCGAGATTGTGAGGTGTGTCCTGGTTGAGGAGCCTTATGCCCTGAGGGTAAAAAGCTCCGCTTGAGTCTCTCAATCCTGGCAATAAGGCTGCAGAACCGTTTGCTTGAGATTAGTAGGCGAAACAGATCGTTCCTAGGATGGGAAGTGACCTTAATGATCCGGATTGCTCTGGTATTACAGCATCTGATGCTGTTGTCCTGCAGAGACGGCAGAGCAGATCCAGCGTTCTGTTGCTTTGATCACCCGCTGCAGGGCTTTGTGGTCTTGGACGGTCCAGTTCCCAAACCATGAAGTGATGCTCATGGTCTTGATGCTCTCGAGTGCAGCGGAATAAAAGATTGTAAGGAGCACAAGAGAGTACCTAAACCTCCTAAGCTGTCTCGGATGCAAAGACGCTGCCTCGCCTTAGTGACTAGTGTGTTTATGTTGTGACCAGGCAGGGTCCTTGGAGATCTGAACACCAAAGTACGTAAAGGTGCTAAACACCTCTACTGGGTCTTGGTTCATGTAAGTGGGAGAGTAGAAGCCCTGCTGCTTTCTGTTGTACATCACAGCCACCTCCTTTGTCTTGTTGACATTTAGCAGAAAGTCTGACACCACGTTGTCAGGTTCGTCACCTCCGACTCATTATTGTTGGAGATAAGGTGGAGAAAAGGCCTTTTATTTATAATAAGGTCCCTTTGGTTGTGTGTCTCATATCTGAGGTTTCTAGAGTTGTGGACACACAAATCCGATATTTTCAAACTGGATCATATGTGGTCCTGCATCTGGTACGTATCCCATTCCAGGCAATGTGACCTTAATGAGAATGCTTAGAGCTCATGTATTTTTCCCCATTGCACAGACACTAGTATTCACCCTGCTCTAATGATGAACAGCCGAGAGCTTCTTTGCAATGGCTTTTGCTATTTAAATGGCCCTCTTCTCCCTACAATGTGCACTACAGAAGTCATGAGGATCCTGACCATAAACAGTGCACTGTATGACTAACAAAGAGTCTCTACTGGACATTCAGTGCGAGCTGTAAAGTCTATAGTTCCACAGTCCATTGGAGGCAAAGTAAACAGTTTTAAGACTCACATAGTTCATTGGGGTGCTCTGTTGATTTGAATGTGAGCATGCAAGCCAGTTCATAGAGCAGGTTCTTTCACATTGAGGACCGATACGAGTCACTTTACCCACACAAATGTACACCATAATGTTAGAACGATCCGATCTGAGTAAAAGTTCAGGACTGAGCAGCAAGGCTTGGAGGAGGCCTTTGTTAAGTAGAACAGATGGTGTAGCCACCTTTTTTTTTTAATTTGCTCTGTTCTGAGAGTGCAGCATTGTAAGAGTTCATGTCATTTGCCAGTTTTTGGTTCCTCAAACCTAAAACTGACAAAGGAAAAAACAGCACAAAAGGTGAGATATTTAGAAATATTTTTTTTTCATATCAAAGCTATGCGGATTGGATGTCACAAACAGAACAGAGTGTCTTTAAGTCACGAAGATATCCTTTGCTCTTCACAAAAGGACAGTGGGTGGGCTACTTTCTATTTTGGAAAAGGGAAAGGCTTTGCATACACAGCTCAAAGGGTGTGTAACCTAGTTTGAGCTGATTGTGGTGATGTTAGCAGCATACATGATGAAGCGGAAGACTAATTCTTTTGAAGTTTTTCAAAGAGCTTGGTTTTCTGGGATATTGATCCACCAGTTAAGCTGTCGTGCCAATAGCAAAGACAAACATGTGTTCACCTCACCCATGAAAGTTTGTAGAAATCGAACATGCTTTAATCACCAGACATCCTTAAAAACTAAAGAAAAGTGTGTTTGGTACATAAAGCCTTTTAAGGTTTAAATAAAAAGATTGATCTATTGATCATATTTAACACCTTTGGCTTTTCTGTTTATTTGACAGCTGAGCACTTTCAATATATTTGACAATTGACGGGTTCTGACAATCATGTTGGTCAGGAAAGCACTGCTTAACTGTTTAGTCTTTAAAGGGCACATATTGCAGAAAATCAAATTTACAATGTTTGTTCCTAGAAAAAGAGGGTCATGTATTATACTACAGTTTTGGGCCAGACATGCAAAATAATGATTTTCTAAATTCATGGTTTTTGTGACATCACAGTTCATTTCCATATATCCACCTATTCATCCTCACTTAAACAGAATGTAGGCCCTTTCATTTTTAACTACATGATAAATTATTTCAGCTGATACTATCAATTAAATCCACTTAAACATTTGTAGTGAAACATGCAGTTGGTCAGTGCTCTTTAGGTACTGATGGACTAAATTCATTCATTCATTCATTTTCTGTAACCGCTTCATCCTTACTAGCGTCGGGGGTACCCGGAGCCTATCCCGGGGTCTATGGGCGCGAGGCAGGGACTCACACCTTTCACTCACACCTACAGTAATTTAGAATCCCCAATTCACCTGACACGCATGTCAGGGACTGCAGGAGAAACCCAGAGACCCCGGAGGAATCCCACGCCACCACGAACAGAACATGCAAACTCCACACACACACACATTCAAACCCCCAACCCTGCAGGTGTGAGGCAACAGTGATACCCACTGCACCACCGTTATAATTAGAAAAGCATGATGTGACATCAATTATGTCCAGAACTATTACATATATTCATGTACACACCTCATCTGGCTGGGCTCCTCTGGAGGCGTAGTACACCACCCTGTACTTCTCCACGACTCCAGGAGCGTGAGTCCAGGACACTCGGAAACTCCGGGCTGTAATCTCAGAGGTTACCAGGTCACGGGGCGCGGCAGGGGTGGGGCCAGATTCTCCTACAGGTATGCGCACACACACACACACACACACACACACAAATACACGCACACATACACACACGCATGCATGCACGCACACGCACACACAAACATATACGCGCACACACACACACACACACACACATTCATGCATGAAAGTAACAGATACAGAGTGAGTATACAGACTCATCAGCTGTTATGGAAAGAGTAAATTTGTCCTGATTAATCAATAACAACTGAATTAAGAAACAATTAAAAAAGTAACAATCAAAATGTTTCTTCTTCAACTATGAAGTGAATTTGAAGGAACAAGTGTGGAGTTTTTATGACGAAAATGCATATTTTAAATTCTTAAGGGTGAAACAATACTCTCATTTGCAGGTTCAATATAAGTAAATGTAACTTTTTATTTTTTAATAAAATGTAGTTTATTAACACTGTCAAAGTTTCGAATCATATCGTTTGTCCCCGAGCCCATATGGTCATTTAGCTACAAAAAAACAGCCCAATTTGACTCACTGTGTTTTGATATTGTGAAAAACAACACATTTACATCCAGCCATCTGTTCGGCTGCATCAGTCCCTGGTGAAGTTATAAAGAGTGTTTTGGTTCAGGCTGCTTTTTGAATTCAGAACAGCCAGTTAGAACTGAGATGATTTGCATATTTCAGTCTTAAAGACAGTAACAAAAACAGCCTGTTTAATTCTAAGGGATAATGAGAGGTTGGGAAATGGTCATGTAGAATGAATTATGACTGTGAATAAAACTACACAAACATCATCAAAAGGACCACAGAACTGCAAAAAATGCAAGAATGATAAGAGTTTTTGGTTTCATAGAGCTCGCACTGTGCGCCGTACTAATTAATATGGCTTAGAAAAAAAAATTCTGAACATAAAATGACAAAATAGCAAGAAGGGCCAAACAGCACATACATCAATATTTATCCAAAGCTCATCATCAATATTGTAATGAAACTGTTAATGCTACTTTTAACACAGCGTATTTATTTTTAAGTCTCTTTAATTGTCCAATAACTGTATCTAGTATCTAGTATATTTTTTAATGTATCTAGTGTAATTATCTAGTAAAGTGTTCTGAAATCATTTTAAGAGGTTTTAAGTTCAAATCTCTTCTTACTCAATTATAGTCAAAGTAATTAATACATTACTCAGTTAGTAATAGTAATGATATTAACAGCTCTAGATGAGTGTAATCTGGTTGATGACCTTTGATGTCCTTGTTGAGCTGCTCCACCCGGCCACACACGGTCCGGGTCAGTCCCTCCACTATTGAACTCATCACACTGAAATCAGCCACGTTATACACATGGGTCTCTTCCGGGGGAGACGCAATTGCCTTCAGTTCATTCTCATCAGCATTCTTCACACCTTCACACACACACACACACATACACACACACACACACATACAAATACGGCACGAACACTGATCAAAAAACTGATAAAGCATCATATCAACAACTATGTTGTACAAGTAGCTAGTAAACCTCATTCAACTAAACAAAAATGTGATAACCAATGTGTGTGAGACACAAAACAGTCCAAAGTTTTCCTAATTAGCTTAACAAGACTAACACAGGTAACAATCATATTAATATAAATAAATTATCATCCAGATTGTTTGGATGAACACATCCAAAACATCTCTAAACCCACTAAAACCACAACCAGACTTGTAGATGTTGTTCAGAACACAGTATGACTAACTGTGAGCTACTAAACTGAACTTCACATCTTCAGGCTGATTCAGGGCTGGTGTTCACAAAGCGAATGTAAGGAGAGCTGATCTTGGACCAGATTCTTCTGTATTTATGATGGTCGTTATATAATGATCAGCTCCTTCTTCTGAGGTAGTGTGCGAAAACAGACCCTGTTGCCTAAAAATGTTGCCCCCTGCATTCAACCACATGAGGTTTTGTTCACTTTTGTAAGTCATACTTTGTTCTAAACCACACCCACAACTTTGTTTTGCCTTAAGGAAGAGCAGGAAGTCATTTGAGTGGGTTGTGAGAAGTTTTAAGGAAACAATTTGGGTGACTATTGACCTCTAGTGTACTGGACCAACATTAGCCATGTAGGTCCACTAGGGGCAAAATTTGTGCTCCAAACATGTCTTGTCCGATGAGGAAAGAGGAAAATTGTGCAAATTTGATTTTTCACCAAACAATTCCTTTAAATCGTTCCAGACTTGCCACTGGATTTTTGAGATTTTGAGTAAAATGGGAGCTTTGCAGAGAAATCCTGCTTTAAGACTCTGTGATGTATACAAACAGAAGGATACATCATTTTAGCTTACAGTTATTTAGGTTGTTTTTTTAACATGGCGATAAATAATACGCTCACGCGTGTGGTCACTAAAAGGGCTTGGACTTTTGTGCTGTGTGCTGTATGTATGTTTACTGTGACGGTGCTGGACAGGCCTGTCACAATTATACCATTATTCATCACACTTAGTTGAGTTGATCGCACTTATTTTCCATAGATCTCAGTGCCGATCTTATGTGTTACATCATAATAAACAGAATGCGAGCTGGATGTGGTTTTAAAATTTGGGCTGATGCAAATCCACAGAATTAACGGTAAGCAGAAAACTAATTTATTGAGACACGCATCATGAGTCTCAAAAAAACAAGTTCTATTTTCTGACTGTTATTTTGTCAGACGTTTGCTGTTGGAGTTTGGGCTGAGACTTCTGACGCAAAAAAGCTGAACAGCCAGCGTGACATTGTCAAGTCTTTGCTTTAATATGATTTGTGATTTTTCTTTAAATCCCAAACACTGAAATGTCATATTTAGTGCCCGTTAAGTTTCGTGATTGTGACAGGCCTAGCAGGGAGTAATACCGATTGCGAATAGCTCGATCCCCGCCTCCCTCAGGCTGCGTGCAGGGCCCTGGACATCATCCTGAGATTTCCCATCTGTGATCAGAATTCCAATTTTTGGAACGCCTGTCCTGGATCCAGACTCGGGCTTAAAGCTGTTCTCCAGAATGTACATCAAAGCAAGACCTAGAAACACACACACAGAGAGCACCGTGAGAGCACACAAGAGGAGGTGTGTGTGTGTGTGTGTGTGTGTGTGTGTGTGTGTGTGTGTGTGTGTGTGTGTGTGTGTGTGTGTGTCTGTACCTGCCTCCTTGCACAGGAGTTGACTTTGGCAACCATTCACTTTATGCTGTGTAATTGCTGTCTCATGCTCAGTTGGCTCTCTTGCATTTGAGTCCCACAGATTTATACACATACACACACACACACACACACACACAAACTGCGTGAGGTTCAGACAACAATCTCAGAAATATACCATAAACGGTACATATCTTCTTAAACTGCCATTTTTGCTACAAACGTTTCAAACGTTTTATCAGCCTCAGACTACAGTTATTCTGCCTTCAATGTTGACATGACTGGGCTAAGTACGTCAACGGCTCCTTCTGTTTACAAATTGTGGCCGAGCAATGTTGATAGCATATCCTGTGAGTACACTGTGAGTGGGCAGGTATGTTGGTGTCTGACTCTCTTCAGCTCTCTTGTGTTTCTGTGTGTTTAAAAGAAGCAAGGTATTGGTGCATGGTTTTATTGGGCCATAGAAATGAAGTTACACTACTGAAATAAGACTAAAGTGTATTCACCTTTATTAACCCTTTCCTGTTTGTGTGTAACCAGAGGAACATGTTTTGCTTCTGTAAAATTATATAAATATCCGTGTGGTTATTTAAAGCAAATTAAATGAATCTAACTACCTTTTCGATTCTTAATTGGATATGTTCCTATTTCTGTACAATATACAAAATAAAAATAAGGTGTATGAAACATTAAAAATTTTGTAAGCTACTGAGAAAAAAAAAATTCTACCTTTCAAAAGCTAATGAGAGACTAAACCAGACATGTGTCTGCAAAACACATGTAGGAAAGTTAGCACTGAAAATATATAATTTATAACTGATCATTTAAATATACGTATATATGTCTATATGAATTTATATATATACACGAATGGTCCCACAGGAAAGAGCTGTAGTGTACCTGCACTGACATTTTTCTTTTACCCCCACATATATTGAAAATTTGGAAAAATGGTTTGCAGAAGATAGTAGCTTCCTGGTATCAAGACTTTACCTCATTATCAACAAACTGAAAAGTGAACCAGAAAAATTATTTTGTTTCATATTGCTACAAATGCTGATGGAACTTTGACTGGAAACGGGGTCTATGGTCACATGAGAAAAAAAAAATACACAGACATTTGTTACCACACACTCAATGTGGTTTTTTTGTAAAAAGAAGAGCAGTCATACTGAGAAGAACCTCATTCCCACTCTTGGAAATGATTTTAATTACATTTCAGCTTCCTCTGTCCAAAGGCTAAAACTGAAAAGTGCTTGGATCTTCTAACAGGACAATGATTCAAAACATATGGTCAAAACAACACAAACATCATAGATTTACCCTTACAACAAGCTGGGCCGCTGACCTATTCCCCATTGTAAACCTTTAAGGTGAGCTGGAGAGGAACTCACTGTTATGTCTCCAATGGGAGGCTGCGCAAAGCACTAAACACAGGGTTGCCAGCAATTGTGACACATGTCCTTTTGCTAAAGGTGTTTTTTTAAAGTTAAATTTTTTTTATCATGTTTTTGTGAGCTGATCAATCACTGTCTTATTTATACAGCTTTACCAAGGATGTCAATAAATGGGGAGCTGCAAAAATATAGGCTACAAGATTTCTGAGATGTGACTTTACCTAGTCCTCTCATCATATTGTGATGATTTTGCCTTCGTTCGTGCAGCAAGGGAGTGGAGACGAAACGAGAGATGTGATCTCACTGGAGAGAACCTCCCAGTTTTATTTTAACACAAGCACACAGCATGTGACAGAAAGAGTTAACTCTCACCACAAGCCTAGCTCCCCACCCCCCATGCCGAAAGCTTGCTGGAAGGCACAAAAACACCACGGCACTTCGCCAATGGTAGATTACACACATTACATAAAACTGACTAGATTTATCCCCTAGACATTCCCCATAACACAAACCAAAACAAACTTTAACAATAACTAATTTACCCCCCTAAGAAAGACCCAAAACAACCTGACTGGAACCCCCTGCAGTAGCGGTGCATGCTGAGAGCACACTCCCCTATTCCAACTCCGTTACAATATTTAATTCAGGACTAGAATCACTTCTGCATTGATTGATTGATTGGAACTCAGACACTCGTGAAATGTTATGCTAATCACTGTGCTGACCTGAAAATATCACATGCTGTTCAATTCTCTATGACCTTTTCAGAGCTTGAGATTAATTGAGTGGCATATAAGTGTCAGATATTTTTCAGCCCAACAGGTCTTACCAGAGGTGGTACAAATGGGCTAGCAGGGCAAAGACCTCCTTCTTCCCATCAAAGAACACAAGGTGATCAAGAAAAGGTTTAATCTTTGGTACCCACAATGTTTTACTTGGTGTTAACAAATTAAGAAGCAGATTTTTCTGGACTCCTGTGCACCCACAACAACCACACCACCGGTAGGTTATAGGAAAAATGAGAATTTGCAAAGATGGGATTGTTTTATTCTAACCCAAGCTGCAGATTTACCTGTCTGTGTTTCAGAGTCAAATGCACTTTGATGTGTTACATGTCGTGAAACGCCCCACGTTCATTCTATATTTATGCTTCATTTTTAGGGGCTTGTACAAATCAACATTTAGACTATAGTAAAGTGGCCCTTTATAGTCACAGCGCAACACAAAGTGTGAACAGTGTGAAATTCTTTCTCTGCATTTAACCCATTCACCAAGTGAAGCAGGGGGCTGCAACCAATGAGGGGCATCCAGGGAGCAGTGTGTGGGGATAGGACTTTGCTCAAGTGTACCTTAGTGATGACACGTAGTGTTGGGATTCAATCCCACAACCTTCTGATTGCAGGGGCACCTCCCTAACCACTAGGCCACCAAATTGTTAGCCCTCTGTAACAGCCAACACTGAGTCTTACTATAGGATACTTAATGCTTGGGGAAGAACTTACTGCAGAGCTGTAGTTAAGGCCACGTTTGTTGAGTCCAAGACTAGTCTAAAACCAAGACTGAGTCTGAAGAGTCAAGTCCAAGATTGAGTCTGAAGAGGTTCAGTTCAAAGTCAGGACCATGTACAAATGATAAAGACACTGTTAAGACCATTGCTACTGATCTGTTTATAAATTTGGTGTAATGCTTTTTGTAATGTGTATGTGCTGTGAGAGACACAGCATGTCTTCGATTTTAAGATGATAATCTATAATGTTGTTGGTGATAATCACAGTAAGATCCTTAGGCCATATTGTTTACTTAAAGTAGACCAGAATTGAAAATGACAAGCATGGATGCATGCTGCGCAGAGCGAGCTGAGATAAGTTTTGACAAGCATATGATTGGCTACCAGGTGGCCAGTGACAGTGCTCATTCTGGAAGGATTCTGAAATAATTAAACTAGTGTACATTTTCTGAACAAATTCACTTAATCAATGATTTTGTAGACGGTTGCAGCTGTCTTCATTTACGGGGGTAGACAACCATTACGGGTGCTTTCATTTTGTCGTTTGAGTATTTTGTTATTGTTGTTTTTTATTCACTGTGGCAGCTTTGATTTTTGCCGTGATTGGCCACTGCAGAGAAATATTACTCACGGAAACGCAGCTGGAATACTGGGCGAGACCAATAGCCAAGTCCAAGACAAGTTTGAGTCTAAATACCAGCAAGTCCAAAACAAGTCTGAGGACAACAGCAATGACTTACTTACATATACACTTAGGCTTAACCTGCTATTAAGTATGGACTTGTTCACATATTCTACGGTGGCATGCCTGAGGTAGAGGAGGGAGGCTGCAGTGCTTAGACTCACTCACTTAGAAACCATCCCAAAATATTGTAATCCCTGAATACCAGTGTTACAAAATGAAATATGTCTTGCATTGTTCACGTCAAATAAATTTGTGAAATTCCTTACTACAATGAAACAACCAATATTTTTTAAGTAAAAATGTAAAATGTTAGTTTACAGTGTATGTTCATTCTGACAAATAAATAAGTTGAGTTAATACTTTTATGAAAGACATATGCTGAATATATCTTATTTACCATATTACTCACAGCCTAATGATGCAGAGGGTTTTATAATAGCAGACAGTCTTGGTGCAGGCTGTGATGGAGCATAATGTGGGCTGTATTTTAAGAGATGTCTGTGAGACAGATGGAGGGTCATATAGCTCTGTAAAGAGTAAGGGATCATATCAGAGAGATGAGGCTCAGGAGGGCTGTATTCTCTTACTAAATGACCCAGCCTACACCCATTTTTACACTAGGCCAGAAGCCATAATGGTAGTAGCCTCAGCTATGCTGCAGAGAAACTGTTCTTATAGCTGACATCTATGACATCAATAAACATCTATGATACTCAGAATTTGCATTCATATGCATTTTTATTGTGCATACAGCAAAGTGAAAAAAGGTGTTGTACTGCAAATAGTACAACATGCACAGATCTGTAATGTAGTTCCCATTTTAAGCATCAGAAAAAATCACCACAACTGCTAGTGAATCGCCTGGTTGCTTTCAGCGTAGAGATGAGTCAGTGTTCAAATCCCAGCTGTGCAAGTTGCCATTCTGGGGGGTCATTTACTTTGGGAACAAGGGGCATTTTTTTCTCTAACCCTGAATAACACACCACACATAAGACAGGCAGGTAACCTCGTTCATACCTCATTCATATTTTGAAACTCATGGACTCAGTATGTAAACTCTGAAGGTACACTTTTGAATCAGATGCAGTCAGCTTTGTAATTATTGGCACGCTTGGTAAAAATGGGTAAAAAGGTTTTGTGTATATACTATATATGAGTATATACACAGACATACATACACACACACACACACACACACACACACATACACACATACACACACACACACACACATATATATATATATATATATATATATGCCCCTCTAGCCCTTCAGTGTGAACAGTGCTGTGTTTGTGAGCAAAACGTGACGGAGACGTGATTATGAGGCTAGTCTTCGCTCAGACAGTCCACAGAGGCAGCAGGGACAAAAGAGGTGAGGCTCAATTACGAGCCGGCACCAGTCACAGAGACTGGACATGACAGTGGCTGTCACGTCTGTGGAGGAACGCCAGTGACCCATTCCAGGAGAGCACCATGGATGAAATGTCACGTCATCTTCTTATCCTGCATTGCCTCCAATGCCTCCTACTGCTGTCCTTTGTGGGAAAGCCAGACTGAGGTGTGTTGTCTCAGTAAAGAGGAAAAGAGACACTGCTGAAAGAGCCCAACAGGACCTGGGGTACTCACAACTGTGCTATCACAGGTAAATAGGTCATGTCATCTTCTTTACAGATGGTGGACTTGTCCTAGCATTTCAAGGCCTGTGCATCTCAAAGCGAATTCACGTTAAAACATTTTGTTTTCCTTTCATTGTAGATGCCTAAAATGAAAGGTCATAAAGAAGGAGTTTTTAGAGTTTTGGAACCACATTTGATGACCTTGATAATCTTTCTCTAAGAAAGTATTTTGGTACAAAATACTTTCTCCACCTTAAGTAAAGGTTCTATACTGTTTGAGTGTTATATTAAACTCCTACAAGTCAAGAACTATTTAGGAAACAACATTTTTAGAGTGTCCTGAGTCTGAAACAAGAGATTGCTTGCTTCATCAGTTTAACAGCTTATCTCAGCTCAACATTCTTGGGTAATTCACAACTCCCTGTGCTTTCAGAGTTTCATATTTGCCAATAAATCCATCTAACAATACACTGAACCTAAACAATGATGATTCCACTTTGTTTCAACCAACTAAAATTAAGCCTTTCAGTTTGCAACTGACACTGAAGGGCAATTAGCCAAATCACATTCTACTCTATTACATTATTAGTCACGCTCAGATAATCTTTTTGTTTTTATGCACTGATTCAAAGCCGTACTAAGTCGTTACACTCCTTTACAGTGACCTCGTAAGAATCTTCTGACACAGAGAGTACGTAAGGATGGTGGAAGGCTAGCAGAGAAGCTGCAGAATGTGTGTTTCTGTGAGGGGCTGAATATGTGGTGCAGTCTCTGAGCAGGAGAAAGTGCTGACTGTGTCTGAGAACTATAAGAGCTTGCATGAGCCCCGCTGCACAGTTTTCCACTTTTTTCATTCTTCAAATGTTTCCCAAGGAATAGGTTTCTAGCAGAGCAACATGGAGATATTGTTAACAGTACTTGCTTCAACACCATCCAAACTATTTATTATTTTAAATGTAGGTTAAAGAACTTTCACTCATGAATAATCAACTAATTCATACTTAAATGAATGACTCAGTCTGATTAAAGATTTGATTTGCTTTCTGAATTGGGAAGAATATCAGGTGGTTTTAGTCAGCAGTTCAACAAAACCACCTGGTTTAAAGTAATCTGTTTTAGTGGAATACCGTAACCCAGTTATATTTAAACATCATTTTCTTTGTTTCTGTATTCAGTGTAAATGAGAGACGTGTGAAAATAGAGAGAAGTGTTAAGAGAACAGACTCGTGTGAAAATGGGTGTTGAGGATCACTTTTTCTGCGCTCTCAACTCATGATATAATGTCTGCCCACACTTTCACAGGGAAATTCCAGTATGGAGCTTCTGTAAAGAAACAGCTTTAATTCGAACTTTCTGACAACATCCAAGTGCACATTTACATTTATTCATTCAGGAGACACTCTTATCCAGATCGACGTTCAATTTTAATTATGTTACAGATAAAAGCTAGATAATGTAGAATTAGAAGTCTTGCCCAAAGACTCTTATTGATGTGGAGTAGTGTGCGTGCCCAGCCAGAGAATCCTACTCCAATTTGTTGCACAACCATTCACAAACCACTTATAAATTTTGCTAACAATGTTCATTTGTCTTATTTTCTTTTAGTTTACTGACAAACATCATCATCCACTGATTCTGTTTTTGCAAATCTTGACCTGAATAGATGCTCTTAGGTCCAATTTATGTGTACCAGGATTCATAAAAAGTGAAAAGGGAAAAGCCAAAACAGAGGAACACAATGTGTTTATGTGTCCAGTGCATTCATTAAAAGTGAAAAGAAAAACCACAGACCAGAAAAGACTGAAGAACACACAAAGTTTATCTTACCAGCTGGGCTATGTTTAGGTTTGGTTATTTTGACAACACAGCATCTTTTATCCTGATAGTTACTTCTTCACACTCTTGGGTCTGTCCTTGGGAAGCTTCATGCCAGTGCCAAGTTGATTGACAAAATTTTTGTCGACAGGACGCCTAATCTGCAAGACTCTATCAACCCCCCAAGGCCCCTGTGCACAACACAGCTACAAATAACTGGAATAATGATTTAAAAAGAAAACTTCTATTTTTTAATGGTTAATTTCGAAATAGAGCAAAGTGTTATGCATATCTATTAGCTTTCTGGGGTTATACGTATTTTGGATTAGCACTTGCCATTGCATAATGATTTTGATGACAGAGACAGAAATAAACACAAAATTAGGAGGTAAATGATTTGGAATGGAAATAAAAAAATTTGTTTCTATAAAATATCATTGAGTTTTGAGACTGGTACACTATTGATTCCTGTATTACCCAAAGAGTGGTGATAGTTCTGGTGGAGGCTATGAAAATCTAACTCTGTATGCGGTGCTAGAGTGCTGAGTCTATATCTTTTAAGTACAGTGATTCCAAGTCAAGAGTCTCCAGGGCCAGTTGCCCCACATCACACGGAGCTGCTTGTAGCACTCTCACACAGAAGCATGACTACACATACAGAAATCTGTCAGTGTATCTTCATTACACATCGCTTTAGCTGAAAAGTATACTATAAGGTTTCAGGTTAGTAAAGCATTCAACCTCTTGCAGCAGCAAAACCCATAAATGCCCACAAAAGTGGATCAGAAACTTATAGTGCCAGAACCATATGAGCACACAAACACACTCACACACACACACACACACACACACACACACACACACGAGCAACTTATCCAACCCAACAGCAATACAAGAGGTAATTAAACAAATTTGTGAAATTTTACTACTATCAAAGCCACTGTCATATGGCTCCCTTGAACACATTCTAAATGGCAGTAATGTCAGTCACAGTGAATCCATGTATAGAACTCAACAACACAGAACAACATGATCTTGAAATTGACCAAAGTAGTAGCATCTCTCTTCTACAGTTTGTAGAATGGTGGCCATCATATTTTCAGAGGATATTTCCAGTCAGTCAGTACCTTATGTGCCAATTCTGAAAATGCCACAACAGATGCTAAACGGAGCAGACGTTCCATTTGTGAGAATGAGTTTTTGATGTCAGACAACTTCAAGATTGTGCTTGGTCCTTATTTTGATGAGTTTTAAATTACAAACCCAATGGGGGCTTCAAGTCCAAAATACGTAGTGTTTTGATCGGGTCTGTGCCTAGCTTCCCTGAAAATATCCCTCCTGTCTTCAGGTCATCTTTCTAGCGAGGTTATGCAGATCTAGTGCAGTCAAACAATGTGTCCTCTACCTTCTAGAGACCTGATAACCCTTGCAAGGTATTGTGTTTAGAAACTGTTCTCTGTGTCTCTGAAAACCTGGGTGCTCAATCCTGGGCAGGATTCCAGGAGAATATTGTGGTCAAAAATCCTTGTCGATTTTGTAAGGCGAAGAAAACTGATATTCAGCAGAAGGAAGCATGGGATAGAACATTTCATGAACAAAACTGATTCATGATCAGTAAGCTGATGCAGTTTTACAAAATCACAAGTCTGTGAGAGAGTACGATGTGAAAGAAAGCTGCATCTTAAGTGATAAGTTAGAACACTTTCACACTGTCTGTGGATTCCCGCCAATATAATGCATATCCTTTCCAAAGGTGAGATATCTTTATGCCTCAATGAGCTAATATCCAAAAACTTATTTCACTTAACTCCTTGAACAAAGTCATCAAACAATTTCCATATAAATTTACTGACAAAATTGATCAGTCTCAAAGCATCCCAGCCAACTTTGGATCTAGAGGAGCAATTGATGGCAGTGCTTGCAAAAACTGGGAACTGGGAACTAGGAATTCTCACATTTTTGATCGGTTTTTATATCTCAGAGAATGATCAAACCTGGGGGATTTTATTGGTCTTGAAAGACATCCTAGGGCTGACGGAGTCATTTAGATTCAAAGATGAATCATTTGATTTTCTTAAGCTTTGAAGGTTGCTTTTAGCTTTGCTTCCTCCTTCCTCATTGAATCATAGGCACTGCAATATAGTACATTATTCCCAGCTTACAAAGCTGTCTGGAATGAGATGTTTAGACAATGTGTTTGCATTCTTGCAGGGAAGCTGCATTTATTAAAAGTGAAAAGATTTTTAAGCAAGAGACTTTAAACAAAAAGTTCCTGGCTCTTCGATATCAAAGTATGATTGCATACCATCTAAACTGTTACTTTGGTCTCAACTTTCCCTGAGAGTGTTCAGGACTTTGTGAAGCATGCATATGCTAACCATAGTTGTGCCCTTTTTACCTCATCCATCTGCACTCATGTCATCACATATAGTCTGTATGTGGTGGCTTCTGTTGGCACTTTTTTCCTAAATTGTCATTAATTGCACAGAAAACGGCTCAGGTGGGGCTGGCTCAGGGGTGGGTAATAGGTTGATGTCTTACTGTCCAACGATCAATGTCTTGATTGGGGGTCTCTGTTCCATGTTTGTTAGACACTGCTTTCATGGTGTCCATGGTAACCAAGAGCTTCTTTTTACAGGGGTTTTAAACTTGATGCCCCAACTGCCTAGTCCTGTCCATGGCTACAGCTATGGGCAGCAAGCAGGCTTGTAATCCTGTACATTGTCAATTTGGAGCTGGATGTGGCATTGGAAGGTGACACCCTTTGTGGGTTGATAGTAGTAAAAGACTCTCCTGGCGCTTTATCTTCTTTCCTTGATGTCTTGTGAATGAATATTTTTAGCTCATGTTATCAGGAGATCTTTAGGGCACATGCTCCTTCATTTATTGACTTGACCTCTGTGTTGCAGGCTTTTGGTCCAGTTGTTGAGGCCCTGCTGCAAGTCCACCACTCTGAAAGTCCCAAAAGACTCCATTGGTGCCATCAGGGTTTGAATCCCACAGGCACTGTGCATACCCAGTCTGGTTTTCCACCTGGCCTCCCAGCTTCCCTATATCTAATCTAGCTCATCAGAAGTACGGCTAATGTTCAGGTTGTTACTACTGGGAACTGAAGGGAAGTTGTTCTTTCTCCACTTTTTGGTTTTGGTTCTTTAACCCTCCTATTGTGTTCATTTAGGCTTAACACTCTTCGTGTTCCCGGTCAGTTTTGACCGGGAACATGTTAGCTGATTGTAAATCCATGATAATACATATATATATATTACTACCTAATGTTGTGTTGGCCTCCTTCACCTAAGGTCATACATCTCATTTTTTTAAGAAAAAAATATTATAGAGATATTATTTTGAGTGTAACACATACTAAGATGAAACATTTTGTACTGTTAATCACAGAGAACCTAATTTCAGTGTTTACCAACGAACAATGTTTTCAGACCATTTACGTTTTCTTAAAAAATGGCACAAAATAACATATGTTGTGTTCCTGGTCAAAAGTGACCCGCATGATTTATTTAGTAAAGAAAAAAGACAAAGTATTTTGTGGTTGCTAAGGTATAAAAGGTGGTTGCTATGGTGGGTGGGTTGGAGTGGGTTGCTAAATAGTTGGAGTGGGTTGCTAAATAGCAGTTGCTATGGTGTTGGAAATGGTTGCTAGGGAGTTTCCAGATGGTTACTATGGTATAAAAGGTGGTTGCTATGGTGTAGGAGGTTGTTGCTATGTAGTTTTCCAGTAGTTGCTAGGGTGTAGGACTTGGTTGGGGAGTTTCTATGTGATTGCAAAGGTATACAAGATGGTTGCTCAGGTGAAGGAAGATGGTTGCTGTGGAGATTTTGGGCAGCAGGCCAATCTCAAAATTTCTTCAGGAATTTTTCATTTTATTTGAATGAACTGTCAACAGGTGTGGTTCCCATGTAATAAAAATTGAATTGGAGATGGATTCCTGTGGGAGAAAAAGGGACATAAGGTGTGTGTTTGTGTGTTTGTGTGTGTGTGTTTGTGTATGTGTGTGTTTATAAGTGTGTGCGCTCAAAGGCACCAGCATCGTGGGGTGTGGGAATGTTCTTAAACTCTTTTATACACTAATCATAGTCTTACTAATTAATTTCTAACACCACAAGTGTTCATGAGTTCAATAAAACGCACAAAATATAATAAAAATTCTCAAATATTTTTTATGCATTTCAGTGCCTGTGTAAACGAAGTCATGGAACCTTACGACAAACCGATGAAATTAACTGCGTTTTCTAGAGAGAAAATAGGAGGGACACAATAGGAGGGTTAAGCAGTGGCCAGATCATTTACCAACAGGAGTCACTGAGGTGTGATTCACCATGGCCACTCTTTCCTCTCAAGTAGCTGCAAGTTGCATATAGGATAAATGGTGATTAACTTGTCTGCAATGGTAGAGCAAGATCAGATGGATGTTAGGTACTTATGGTAGAATTACAGCAAGGTCTTCTCTGCTCATGATTGTGATTTGAGCTATTCAAATCTCCTTTTGTTCAACATTCCCCTGCTTGATGATTTTAGTTCTGCAGCGGTATCACATCAGTCAACATTTTGAGGCTCAGGTAATTAGGGAGAATAGTAGCCCCCATGCATTTGTCCCAGCTAGAGAGAAGAATGGACGTCTATGCATGTGAGTAGACTACAATCTGCTTAATAGCAAGATGAGAAAGGATGCGTTCCCTCTAGATGCACTTTTCACTTTTTCCAGCGTTTGCCTGTGCAGACTTTTAACTGTATTCTACAATGGATATTGAAACCAGCCATACTAGTATTGTCTCTAGTGTTAGGCCTGTATTATATGCCAGCCAAGGTCTATGGCCCACTGAGTGCAACATGGCTAACTACAGTCCCAAGAAGCTGGAATTCCTGGCTGTGACAGAAAAGTTCTGTGAGTCTATGCTAGAACCACTTAGTTTAATGGGTCATGTCGGGATGCCAGAATGAGGTACAGAATGTCCAGGTAACTGACATGTTTAGTAAATACCGGTGGCCAACAGGCTTCTACTGTGGCCAAGGTTCATTTGACAGTATGTTTTTTCAAGTTTTCAAACATTTTTAAGATTATTTTTTGCAACCACTTAATCTTTCCTAGGGTTGCAGATACCCAGGGGCAACAGGCACAAGGAAGGAACTCACCCTGGGCACACGCACACACACGGTCAGTTTAGAACTAAAGATCACCTTGGTGACTGTTGTGGAGGACATTCATAAATGAACAATTATTTCATTCCAAAAATAATTAAACTGTTCTTAGATGTCATTAAATAAAATGTTTTATTCTTAAAATGAAGTATATTGTTTGATAGCAAATGAATCAGTGACTCAACAATATTAGACATCCTTTCGTGCTTGCCTCAAACGTGCTTGTTGATATGAAAGACATTTTGGAGATAGGTAGTTCAATTAATCAGGCTTCTATCTTAACACATGTGATTTTATTGGAAACCCCAGTATGCCTTCTTTAAGGTACAGCAGGAATTAATAGCATAAAGAGTCTACAGAGGACAAAATAGTTCAGTTCGGTCATAAAATATTGGTCATAAAATGAAACTGCTACACAGGCACATGAAATGTCTCACCCAGTGGCTTCACTTGGCTGTGCATATGGTGACATCATCAGCAAGCTATGTTCTTTACATTTATCTATGATTCGACATTTGTCCAGTCTGCAGTATGCAGTGTTCCTGACCTGGTAAATGTGAACCATTAATGAATTGATGTGCTGATTTGTGTATTAATTGGGGAGCTTGTTAATTGCAAGTAATTGGGTACAGGCTTGACCTCTGTGTGTTGAAGAGGAGTTTGTGTGCTGCAGGAATGTTGCATAAATATTAGAAAGAGAGAGAGAGAGAGAGAGAGAGAGAGAGAGAGAGAGAGAGAGAGAGAGAGGTGGGGGAGGGAGTTGGTGTAAAAAGAGATGGGTGGTGTACAAGACTGTGAAAAGGTCACAAACACAAGTACTGAGTGATCCTGTATGTCCTTTCACTTTGTAGCTACTGTAGCCACTGTGACATTTGCAGGCTGTGTTGAAACACACGAAGTAATATCCGAGTAGTAATGAAACTCTCCTTCATGCTGAATGCTGAAGCAGATGCTGAATCATCAGCCTTGTCAAATATTATGAATAACTTCAGGTTTAATTATCAAAAAATAAAATAAAACAAAAATAATGCTTTATCAGTTACCATAACAATCCATTTGGTTTGAAAAATGCTGGAAAACAACATTTTGGTTGGGAAATGGGAGGGATGACTTATTCCATTATTTAATCCACTACAAACAGTCATTCAAATACATATCAGCAACGTTTTACAATACAATATATGATTCCTTCATTTATGTTTAAGATTCTATTAGTTTGGCTGGTTAATTGGGGATTACATATTACCCAAGTACTATATATCAGGGCTCTCAGTTAAAGAAAAGTAGAAAATTGACAATACATTTTGGTGGGAGAAAATGTACTATCCGTCCTCAACTCTTCTACAGTAGAAACTTCAAATCTGTAACCAGTTCATAACGTAATTTTTCAGCGGCATACACGCTTATCATTTATGCCTTATCTTCATGTACTCTGTTATATGTTGTGTGATTCCATTCAGTATGTTATTGTACAAGGTGTGTATGGAACATGTATTTTTTGCTTAGGCTAAAGATTCATTTTGTAATCACAACCTATAACTGAGATTAGCTCTGAATGTCCTCTATGCAGTTCCATATACTCTCACATTTTGTTTGTGTCACATTGCAATATAGCATTTGTATAAAACATTTTGACTGATTCAGGGGATTTTGTCGGGGTTGGAATGTAAAGCATTGCCTTTTCATTCTTTCAGAGCCCTGCAGTGTATGGTGTATTAATATATAGGCTAATTACAAGATATTATTTTTTGCTATTTTCAGATCATGCTGGTTAATGATCCTTAAACCAAGTACTTACAAACTGCAACTCAATATTATGAATATAATACAGAGTTGCTTCATAGTAATTAATTTCTCGTAGTTGTTTCATAGTAAATACTAAATAATTATTTAACTAATTATTAAGTAAAATATAAAAATATTATTGTCATCTAGAACATTTACATACCATATTTTCCCATTTTAAGCCCTGGTGTCTCCTGACTGAATTCGGGTCCTACATATCGTCTTATTAAACTTATAATAATTGTTTTTAATCTAACAAACAAGAAAACAGATACACAGATGCTAACCAGTGCAACATGTTTGCTTAGCTTGGAGCTTTCTGGCAAGAAAGCAGTTACAGTAGATCACTAAAGATATGACAACATACTGGCAATACACTGGACGCGGAAACACACTGCACCGAGGTGTGTGCATGTGTGTGTTTGTTGAATAAACAGAGACAGAAGGAGACTAGGGAGGGACATAAAGAGAGAGAATGAAACAGAGAAAGAGCCAGAACAAGAGAGGAGGAAAGGAAGAGAGAGAGAAAGAAGGGGAGAAAGAGTGAGTGAGAGAGAGAGAGAGAGAGAGAGAGAAAGAAGGGGAGAGAGAGAGAGAGAGAGAGAGAGAGAGAGAGAGAGAGAGAGAGAGAGAGAAACTAGACAGGAAAGAAATAGAAAGAGAGATGGAGACAGATTTCCCATATGATGAAATAATGTCAAGCACAGATAAATGCATTTCTTTCTATGCCATGTGAATGTTTCCCCAGCTCAAATAAATATGTGCTAAGGCTCTGAAATGTTTGTGTTTTTAACTATATGGCCTCCAGCTGTACCTGCACCTTACCTTCTCTTCTCTCCTGAAGATTTTGTACAAAATCCATGGGATTTTTGTTTCACAAAGATGTCTCAAATTTACTGATCACTCTATGTTATGCCTTTAATGTGCTACATTATTTGCACATCTGTATCAATGACTACCATCCCATTGCACTCACACCTATTATCATGAAGGGCTTCGAGAGGCTCGTCATGGGGTACATAAAATTACAGCTTCCTCCCTCGCTGGACCACCTGTAGTTTGCGTATCGTCCATCACCACCACCATTTAGCTGGCCCTCATCCTCTTGAACAAGCAGGAGAATGCTGTTTATAGCATTCAGTTCAGCATTTAATACGATCATTCTTCAGTATCTGATTGGAAAGCTGAGACTTCTGGTCCTGAACACCTTCTTCTGCAATTGAATCAGTTAGGTTTGGGAGCAACACCATCTCCAGCAACACCATGCTGTGCACAATAGCTCCCCAGGGCTGTGGGCTGAGCCCTCTGTTGTTCTTGATGCTGACCCACGACTGCACAGCAATGCACAGCTCAAACCACATTACCAAGTTTGTTGATGCCTTGACCGTGGTGGGGTTTGATCAATGGGAACAACGAGGTGGTATACAGAAAGGAGGCCTTGTGCAGGGTCAACAACCTGTCTCTGAATGTGGACAAAACAAAAGAGATCATTGTTGACTTCAGGAGTGTACAATGTGACCATTCTCCGCTCAACATCAACGGATCCTCAGTGAAAATCGGCCATAGCACCAACACCAGCTCCATCGGCAAGAAAGCCCAGCTGTATCTCTACTTCTTTCTGAGATTTTTTGCACACTTAATGACTCTTCTGCAATAATAGAGTATTTGCCATCATACTGTATTCATTCAAACACTCAAACTAGTACTGTAACTGGTCTTATCATCTGCATTGTATGTTGATTTTTTGTAAATACCTGCACTGTTGTTCTGGGGGTTGATGCTGAGACTCTTGCACTCCTGTCCACACTTATGTAGCCTTGTACAGTCTTGTGGTGATTTTATTTTTGGGTTTTTTTGTGTTGCACCCTTTTCCTGGAAAGACCTGTGTACTGTGTATATGGTTGAAATGACATAAACACCTACTTGAGTTGACTAAATTGACTTAAACTGTAAAGTGCAGTTTTGAACCCTTTACTGATAACCGCTTTGACATCCCTCCCCCATTCATGCCATTTCCACGGCAACAGCAGCAGCTGCTGTCCCAGAGCTACACAGCTGATTCTCCACTCTTCTGTCTAAAGATCACATTAATGTGTTTGTTTTCAATCTAGATTCAAACTGACTAGAGGAGTAAATGCGCATTAGATTGTTTTACAAGGAGCTGCACTTTCAGCAAAACTGTTCACTGGATTTGACACATGTTGTGAGACAACAACAAAGGAAATAGATGAAAGGTCAGAGAGATTTTAAACTGGAAGCCTTTGATGACAAGGCTGGAGCTGGAGGGTTTGTTTACACTGTATCTTCAATGGGATGTCTCTAAAACAGAGACGCGTGTTCACTTACCAATGGACCAGTCTGTAAAACCAAACTCCATGAAGGTCGAACAAGGAAGATCAATGGATTCCCCATCAATGCCAGACACCTACTCTGGTCCTCTAATCCTATGAAGGATTTTGTTTACCTGGAGCGGAAACATTTCCTCTATTCATTCTTCTTCATGACCTACTAACCCATCAGTACAGTATATGATCTCGATAAAACAAGAAGACTACAAAACATGTTTCTTCTTGCAACACTGAGTAGTAGTTATTATTTAGCATAAATGAAGAAGTAATTATTATTTAGCATAAACACATTTTTTTTTATGTATTGGGAAAAACATGTTATTCCACAATATTGTTCTCTTTGTATTTGAAATGAAGTGAAAGTATTTCGAAGTAATGATTCACAGGACAATGTAATGATTGTAATGATTCACAGGACAAAAAATTGTTTGCTTTCATGGGTGTGTATATGAATTCTCCCTTGTGATTCATGGATATGATGAATTTCTTTAAATATATGGAAGGACATAGTTCATAATTACTTGTTGTATGGATCTCCCTAAATGGACTGGTGACCTGGTCACCAAACCCAAACCCCTCATATAGTCTCATATGAGTATCCCCAAGCAGGACGAAAGCCCACAGGACCTGACCATTGTGAGAGGTGGTGTTGAGTAGGTAAGCATTGCTAAGTTAGATGGATTGTTTTGAAATTACTGCTTCATCTGTTGTAACTCTCTGTGCCATGGGAGTACTGTAACACAGGTCGTCTATTTTGTCATGGTAAATATTTTCCTTGTAGACTAGCAGTCTCACTCCTGTATATTTCCCTTGAGGGCTACACATTCTGAAGAGAAGGACCATGCTGCCTTCAAACAATCTCAGTGACCTGAAGAAGTCTTTCTTTCTTTCTCAGACAACTTGTGAAGATCCTAATGGTATTTCTGAATGACAGATGTTACTCTTTACTGGGGATTCTTGAATCCCCTTATTCCATACAAACAGATGTTGCCTATGAGTAGGTACAATAAAGCAGCAAGATCCCCACATTAAAACGTCTCGCACTCCTTTTATGTCAACGGTATTGTGGTAGTAGCAGGTGTTTGGGTTGCGACTCAGTGACTTGAGAGCAACACAAAGAGAAAGGGCTGTGTGGTGCGGTTGCAGTGTACAGGGATCTGTAGTTACACTCCAGTGTCCTTGCTCGATGTGTTTCCTCCCAATAGGGACAGTGATTAAACGCTGTGATTTATGACTATTCTAATGAAACAGATTGGGAGAGACAGTCCTCTAAGACTTCAAAAGGGTGCTGCGTGTAAAGGACTTCAGTAGTGCGAGGACTGCTGTGAAATCATGCAGTTGTTAGTATTTCCCAAGTCATTTGTATTCCTTTTATGTTATAAAATGCCAAAGTTATTTCTGTTGATACAATTCATCTTTATTTAGACAGATGTGAAGATTCATACAGAGTTCAAATGTGCTCTCTCTCTCTCTCTCTCTCTCTCTCTCTCTCTCTCTCTCTCTCTCACCCACACACACACACACACACACACACAC
>JBBJLS010079607.1:0-25683 GCA_037577275.1 Bryconaethiops microstoma
ATAAAAATCAAATACCATGGCCGTTTAAATATAAAAACATAATTGTATAACAAAGTATCATAATAAAGATAATGGTGTTGTCAACCTTGCACAAACAAGACATTACAACATAGATTTAATTATTTTTGTATTTTATTGCATTCTCTGCAGAAATTCTCATTACTGCAATGCGTCAAGGTCTGTCTGAATGTATGCTGTGTTGTCATTTAAACAAGTTAAAATTAAAATATTCCCAAAAAAATTATGGATTCTGGCAGAGGTTTTCAAATGACAGAGCTAGTATTAAAATGTAAATTCAATTATAGTAATAATTAAAACATACTTGAAAATGAAGTTTCCATGGTCTCATCTTCCGCAACATTTGAAAAAGACACACACATAGAACATAAAAAAAAACCCACACACACAGAATTTTAAATAATGTTTTGTTTTGAGAGAAGCAACTCATCTGGAAGCACCTTCAAGCTGGCTAGTCAGCAGAGTCAGCTGATCTCTCTGTATTTCTCCACTTAAAAGTTAGACATTGTATTGTCAGACTGTGTACACAGCAATACTGATTATCATTACTGTAGGAGCCAAAATGAGCTTTATGTTAAATCCTATCCTTCTTTGTATATTGTATATTAGTATGTATGTGTGGGTGTCTGTGTGTGTAAGTCAGTGATCATATATGGCCAAAGGTGCATCTACCCCCACCTAGATTTAAGCCAAGAGACTGAAAGTGGAGCCCAAGGGGAAGGCCTTAAGAGACAGAGGTCACAGCATCCAGGTGTGGCTGAGAGGGCAACCAGTCCTTTGACCGTGCTGCTCCATGTCGTGTGGAATGGCCATACAGAGACACTCAGATTAAGCTGTTTGTTTTATTTGCCTTTAAGTTATCTGTTAACCAACTTTGCTAAAATAAATGGTCTTTAGACCAACTAGAACATCAGCTTCTCATCACGTGTCATCTGCACGTGTCAAGACAAATCCAACTTAGTCACCAGTAGTGGCCAACCAGGGAACAAAAAGTGCGAACAGGAAAAGGCTGCTACAATTACCAATACTGGTTTCCACATTTAGAAAATAGTAGGTTCAATTATTTCTGTAAAAATACACTTACATCAGATCAGTTTATGTACATTGAGTAAAAATGTGTTTAGTCGTCATGATTTCTCTATTGTTAGCAAAACGTATTAAGGTTCCTCATCCTCCACAACACCATTCTCATTTACTGTTACAATTTAAGGCTAGTTGCAGTAGAGATACTTTCTGCTTCCGTAATGAGAATTTAGTCTTTCACACTATAAACTGATATACCTTTCTTATTAATGATTAATTTAATGTATTTACTAACTGCTTAAATTTTGCTTTAAGACTTTTATTGCAGATAGTCAGCAAGAGACCAAAAAAGCTTTGGCAAAGGCTAAGCTGACAAAATTCAGACAAAAAGCTTACACCCAACCCAGAACTGTTGGAAGAGCACAGATGTAAGGCAGGAGAGAGGTTAGGTGCTGAACAGTTTACACCAAAATAATTAGCAAATACATAGGAAGTAAATTACAGTGTTAGAAAGTGTTGTTGCATATGCACACATTTACAAAAATGCACATTCACACACAACCAGTAAGCCATTAATGATATCTGTGGGGTGCCTTGACATCAATTCAGTCTCTACTATAGGATGTGCACACACATGCTCATACTACTCTTGTGAGGACCTCATTGATGCTGTGCCCACACCTAAACCAAACCCTGAAATGAACCTCATTAGTGACGAGTTAGCTTTATGTCTCTTCATTTCTTCAAGTAGTCAAGTCAAATACGTTTAATTGTCATTTCAACCATACACACACAGTACACAGTGAAAAGAGATGACATGAGTCTGAGTAGTTATGTAGTATATACATATGGATAAATGCATCAAAATTATACAGGTTATCATTATATACAACACACATATTTTGCATGTGTGTGTGTGTGTATTTTATTGTGCGCTCACATCTTGGCTTTGGTCTGGGAAACAAAAAGTGTGTGCACCCCTGCTGTTTTCCGGGCCCATGGGGCCAAGCCAGCATAAATCATCAGAACACTGGAATGATTATAGTAGGGGTTGACGTATGAGTAAAACACACTGAGTGCATCACACCACCACATTAAAATGCCTCTGATGTCCATGCGTGTATGCACATTGTCTTAAACTGCATCCTTTAGATAGACTTAGTTCTATCATGGCTCTTGCTGAAGCATTTTTGATTTCCCTTAGCATATTAGGTCATATTTTGGATTGCTGTGACCATTACTGCACATGAACAGTGCAAAAACAGTTATTAAATAAAACAGACTTGACAGACAGACTTAATGTTGACTTTTCATTCACTCATGTGCAAAAATTAACTTAGCAAAAATGTATGAAATTAATTTTGTTTAATTAATCAGAAATTGTAATTTATTAGATTGTTTTTTAATCATGTGACACCCCTATATAATAATAATAATAATAATAATAATAATAATAACAACAATAATAATAATAATGTATTTTATTTATAGGCACCTTTCAAGGCACTCAAGGACGCCTTACAAGAACAGGAAACAATAAACAAACACAATAACTATGTAAAATAATAAAATATAACATTAGTTTTAGAACAGGGTCATTAATTAGAACAGGGTCAAACAGAATATGCAAGTTTAAAAAGGTGTGTTTTAAGATGTTATTTAAAGGCAGAAAGCGAATCGCTGTTGCGGATATCATGAGGAAGAGAGTTCCACAGGCGAGGAGCAACCCGGCTGAAGGCTCTAAACACCATGGTAGTCAAGCGAGCAGAAGGTATAATAAAACTGAAGGAGGCAGATGATCTTAGAGAATGGTTAGGTGTGGAGATCTGCAGAAGATCACGGAGATATGAAGGTGCCAAATTATGGAGTGTCTTAAAAGCAAGCAGTAAAATCTTAAAATCAATACGATATTTGTTAGGAAGCCAGTGGTGCTGCTGGAGGATAGGGGTAATATGTTCAATGGAAGATGTTCTGGTAATTATATGGGCTGGTGAATTTTGAACCAACTGTAGCTTGCAACTGATTTTCTGTGGGAGACCAGAGAGAATAGCATTACAGTAGTCAATACAAGACGTCACTAAAGCATGTACCAAGATGTCCGCACTAGCAGAAGTAAGAGATGGGCGTAGTTGATTAATATTACACAGATGAAAATAAGCAGAGCGAGTGACATTACTGATGTGAGTTTCAAAAGATAGGGTACTGTCAAGGATAACTCTCAGACTCTTAACATGAGGGACAGGTGAGACCAGAGAGTTGTCAACAGTTAGAAAAAAGTTGTTTGATTTCGCCATTGTAGCTTTTATACCAACCAGAAGAATCTCAGTTTTATCAGTTATGATTAAGTTTGAGAAAAACCAGTCCTTAATTTCAGCTATGCAAGGGTGGGGGAGTGGAAGGGTGGAATCAGGTTTAGTACAGAGGTAGAGCGGAGTGTCATCAGTGTAACAGTGAAATTGGACATAAAATTTCCTAAAAATATGATGCTGTCACATGACATCTAGCAGGCACAGGAAATGACTCACGTCTCAGGGTATATAAACAGGAAGTAGTTAACTATCAGCACTCAGACATTTGGGTCCCATGCTAGCTTCTAACAAAGACTTCATCGCCAACTCATCTCTCCATGAGTACTCGGTTCTTCGGAACCCTTAATATATCTTGCTGTGTGCGTGTGAAAACACAGATTCCAGGTGGGAATCTCATCTCCTTTGCTGGAGCATTCTCAGAGTAAAATGCGTCATTAACTATGTCTCTCGTTTGTTTCCATGACTGGGCTCTTCCATAATGCAACACTGGCGGAGCTTCCCAGACTATTCTTGTCCATGTCTCGTGACAGAATGTCTGAGTCCCAAGTGAGCCCAGCGGATTTCGCCGGTCTCGTGGACACGGTGAACCGGCAGGCGGTGGAGATCGTAAATCTTCAGCAGGAGGTTGTAAGTCTGCATACGCAGCTCATGGCTCTGCAGAAGTCACATCAAGACCTGGCTGCCACACAGCCGTCTTCCCGAGCAGCTGTCCAACCCCCAGCTCCTCCTGTTGTCCCTAAAATGTCTTTACCAGAGAAGTGGAATGGGATGGATGGGAAGTGCGATGTCTTTCTAACTAACCTGAACTTGATTTTCAGCTTGAGTTTCAGCATGATTGAGTTTCAACATGCCCGTTATCCATCAGACAGGAACTGCATCGCACTTCTCACCTCCCTTCTCACTGGGCAGGCAGCAGAGTGGGCTACGGTGATCCTGGGGCATCAAACTGTGACTCCTTCTCCTATCCGAAGTTCTCTCGCTAACTCAGGGCTGCGTTTCAACATCCTGAGAGCGAGGTGGAGGTTGACTCCCGGGTCTACCATCTCCAACAGGGAGACCGCCCTGCCAGTAAGTACACGGCGGAGTTTTGCCCGCTCGCCATGTGTACCACATGGAGCGATGCTGCTCTGCGGACCGCCTATTACAAAGGACTCTCCCCGTGCCTGAAAGATTAACTGGCTGGTAGAGAGCTGCCTGAGACACTGGAGGGCATGGTCCAGCTTGCCCTTCGTGTGGACCTCCGGATCTGCTACCATGTGAAGACCACTCCAGCCCCCAGACCAAGACCGCCCACGAACCTTCCACTTCAGCCACCCGACCTCCACCTGCCTCAGAGGCCCACTCCACTGGAGCCGGGGAACCCATGCAGCTGGGACACACATCCCTGACCACAGTGGAGAAGGAGCGAAGCTATCACGAGGGCCTCTATGCCTATTGTGCCACCCCCGGTCATGATCGTGCTGTTTGTCCTCTCCGTCTGGGAAACGGTCTGACTGAGTGAATAGGGGGAGGAACTCACCTGGTCCACTGGCACTTACCTCCTGCCTACTAACTGTCTCTCGGCCCATCTTTCAGGTACACCTCCAACTGGGCCACCAACAGATTGCAGCCACCGCTTTTGTGGATTTGGGGACGGAAGGTAACTTTGTCGATCAGGCTTATGCTGCCAAGTTAGGGGTGGAACTCGAAGTGTTATCTCGGCCCATCACCATCACCGCTGTTGACGGTCAACCCCTGTCCCTTAGCCCTATTACTCACCAGACCAAGCCACTCACTATCAAAATTGGGGAGCACACCGAGGAGATTCCCTTTCTCGTCACTCGAGTCTCCTCCACTCCACTCATACTGGGTCACTCCTGGCTCATGAAAGATGACCCCATGGTCTCCTGGACCCAGAGTAAGATCCTGCAATGGGGTCCGACCTGTCAGGAGCACTGCCTCCAGGCGAGGGTTGAGACATGCTCAGGGGTGTCCGAGGCCCCCAACGTCGGCCTGGAGGCCATTCCCGTCCTGTACTGCAACCTGGCGGGGGTCTTCTGCAGACAACGGGCCATCAAATTGCCACCTCACTGCCCTTACAACCTGGCCACCGACCTCCAGGCCGGCACAGTACCACCCCGCGGCCGTCTGTTCTCTTTCTCCACGAAGGGTAACAGAGGGCCATGGAGGAGTACATCACGGAGGGGCTTCGTTAGGGGACCATCCGGCCCTCAACATACTCGTCACTTCAGCAAGCTGGTGTTGTCGTGTGCCTGGCAGCTCTTACCTTGGAGGATGTAGAAGATATCTACCTATTCGGAACCTTGATAACAGGGTCTCTGCTGATTGGATTAAGCAGGGCCCTGGGTTATCAACAATTGAAGAAAGCAGTCACAGCTGCTCAAAACCCCACAAGGCTGGCCGGCTGGATTGAAACAGTGGTGAGCAGAGCTGTTAGCATTCAGACTGTGGTTATGGACTGCAAGTTGGCTCACATCTTGGAGAAGTTTGCGGCTCTGCAACAGGATTTGGATAGACTTGGAGACCAGTGATGGACATTAGATATCTGTGGAACTGGAAGACAGATATCGATCCAACCCAAACCCAAACAACCATTTCTCTCTCTCGACTTAACCCATCCTTTACCACGCTGGAGATAAACAACTTTCCCCGGAAGTTGTTTATAACGAGACGCTCTGAATTCCTTCTCCCTGTTCCAAGGACACCTGCTGCAGACTGGCGACTGTGTCTCGGTCTGAAACCCAGACGAAGGGCACTCTCTCAACATACACAGGCTTACACATACACACACATACATGCGTACATAGCTACAGATATACAATCACCGCACCTTCCCCCCATCCCACGCCTTCGGTGCTTCACCCCCAGTGTGGGTAGGCAGGTCCATATCAGCGCTTTTATTAGCTGCAGGTCCGGATGGCTGTTGCCTACATTGGACTACCTCCACATCCCCTCTCCCCTATCCCTTATTTTTAGTCATGTTTTAATGATCACGTGTTTGCGTGCTTGTTGCTGAGGTGTTTTTTTTCTGCTCTTACACTGCCCTACTTGAGGGACAGTCTGGGAGGAGTTTTTTTTCTCTCCTCCTCTCTCCTCATGTATTCTATATTTCCTTATTTTCCTCTGCTACCTCTCGACTGACATGTCTATCCCCCCAAATGTGATGTTTGTGTATATGTATGGTCAGAGGGGCTCAAAAAGTTTCCTCCGGGATAAATAAAGTATTTTGATTCTGAAAATCCAAACACAGAAGTTAAATAGACTCTTTCCAGACCACATCCCTTTTTTTCCCAGATAACACCCACTCTTGGCTCCCTGCCAATAAGAATACTTAAATGAATATTCAAAACTCCACCTTCACTTCACTGTCTCCTCCCTCTTAAATGTCTCCCTAATCAATATAGAGTCAAATGTTGTTTTCTAAATATCTCTCATCCTTAAATGGTAATCCTTCTTCTTTAAGTTGCAACATGTCTCATATGTGTGTGGATATATCAGTCGCCCATAGTCTCTCTGTCTATTGTACTTACATGGTGTCAACTTGGGTTTCTGCAGTATGACCTTTTGATCTAAGAACATCCCCCTTCAGCTGACCCTGCTAGAAGCTGAACCTTCTAGAGTGAAGGAAACACATGCTGTTCTGTATTTAGAAATGGGCCTTCACAACATTTAGGGACTAATGTATAAAATTATTGGAAGAGGAAATATCCTCCATTTATTCAGTATTTTTATCATTAATATCTCCATCAATCCCCCCTCTCTGATTGTAAAGTCAGAAAAAACACTAAACATCAGGTGGATTTGAATATCCAAAAAAAAGTACCTCCTATCAAAATAAAATCCAATAGCTCAAACTGAATATGAGCAGAGAAATAAAGGAGACAAAAACATGAGGTGAATCAGCATACTCCAAGTCTCCAAGTCTCTTTATTGTTCAGAGGCAAAATTCTTATCCTACTCAAATTATCAATCTTCTTCTTTTTTTTTTTCTTGCGATAGCATCGTTCCGATGCTTGGAGCTTAGCAGTTGCTGGTTCACACTCAATAATCATCCTTCACTTTTAAGGAAGACAAGAGAGGTATCTGGAAAATGTCACACGAGCAAGAATCAATGCTCACAGGATTCACAATATCAAGAGCATATAAATTTCCCAAAGTACTATCTAATTTCATACTGGACTAGACCTCTCTCTCTGTAAACAAATGTCCCATAATTTTCGAAGTCTTCTTAAAGAATATTGAAAAAAGGTTATGCCAAATTTACCCCAAAATTGTCCCACCATTATACTTCCATCAGTTTCATTATCAGTTCTATTACAACATTCATAAGTCTCAGTCCAATTAATAAAATAGTTCTTAGGAATTTCCACCTGTAACTGAGAATCCACTACAATACCTAGCTTCAATTAATGAACATCTGATACTCAGGATGGGCAAGAAGACTTAAGCAAATAGCTGGACAATATGGCTTATGACTAGTAACAACATCACAAAAACGCCTATTAAATATTGCACAAGTTCATAGGAATATGAATTAGGAACTATAATTACTTTAGCTAGAGGTATTCGCGCACATACTACACACTCTGTTTTATTTAATTCTTTAGCAGTAAACTGTGCCCATTGATGCCAAGAATTAAACTATGCTTTTTGCAAATCCGTATCCCCAAAAAACGGCAATGGATCTTCTAGAGCTCTTTCACCTCTAGTTAGTTCATTATCTTTAGAATAAATATATGTTCCTTACATATTAGAATCAATATAAAGTTGAACTGCTTTTTTGATAATTATTAATTTAAATGTACCCCAAAAATATACAATTAACAATTAACCACTTAGCTTTGGTGGTGATTTTGTCCTATAGCCTCACACTTATTTGTTATTGGCCATTTCTCAAATTACTTGTCCTAATAAAGTAACTAATAGTACCTGGCCCATTAGCTGAACTATGCATGTAGGTGACTGAAAAACAATGTTATAGTGGTACCAATCAATTTCCAGCTCCCAGTGTAACTGCAGCTAGAGCATAACTACTGAGAAGTGTTCCTGTTTTCTAATTCTACAGTTATTGATCTATTTAAACCCTGATCATAGCAAGCAGTTTACTCATGAGCAGTTACATGATTATCTGAACCTGTGTTGATTCTAATGAGGTCTGACAGCTCTGGAGCTCCCTGTTGATCTACACCTAGTTTACTAGAATGAGAATTAACCAAAAATTTAAGATCCACAAAAGTAATAGTTTAGACACTTGATGATCAATTGCCCTTGGCATGGCTCTCTTCTCTTGGGAATGCAGCTCTTGTCAGCTGCTTATCCGCTGTTGATGGCTGATTGACCAGTTCCAACTCCGGAGGGTCCAGTTGGCAGTGAGATGTGGAATAGTTACACTGCTGCAAGCTCCTCAAAGGTCCCCCTCGCTTCTTCTCTTTCTCCTCTTTTCCTCTCGCCATCTCTGGTGTCCCTGTTGTAGGGAAATTTAGCTCAATTTATTGATATATTCATTGTGTACATGTATACAACTTGCCTACATCTAGTCTTATTTCTGAATGTGCAATTTAGTCTTACTTGCAGTTTATGTACACATATGTATATTTTTACACTACAGATATGTATATTTATATTCCTAGATTTTATAGAGTGCATTTTTTAGGCTGTACATTTGAACAATTTATTTTATACTGTACTGTGACATAGTATTTTATTCTATTTTATTTTATTCTATTGTTTTTCTTAATTTTGTTGCTCTTAACTTTGTATTGTTCAATTTCTGCCATGACCAAGTAAATTTCTCACTTGTGGAACTACTACAGGTTTTCTTATCTTATCTTACTTTAACTCCACGTGCTACCAGCCTCCCTAGATTTTCTACCTGTAGTTGACAGTAATATAACTTTACCTGCATACTTTTGTCCCCCCTCAGCTGTCACATCTCTCGTTCTCCATCCAAAGAGGGCAGGCGCACACACAAGCTTCCATCACTAAATTTGGTTTATTAAACTCAAAGAAAAACAAGCGCAAAAGCTTGAAAACAAAACTCAAAAAATGCAAAGAGAGCAAGAGACTACACAGCAATGTTATACGGAAGGTGGACCGACAAACTACGGTCCACTAAACTGAACTTAAATACTAAACTGTAAACACAAATGCCATTACTCTGAGCACCCCGGCAGCTGAAACTCATAATACTCAAAATTCACTGCCGGTGGCGCTCAGAATGGCAAAATACAGGTTCCCATAAAACAAAAACCAACGGAAAAGGACGGCCTCTACTGGCCAACAACCATCACGTCAGCTAATTTCTTGTGAACTCTAATAGAGTCTTCATGACATTGTTCTACTACTGGAGAACATATGACTAGATCATTAACTTACTGTAATACAGTACTGTTAGATCTAACTTCTCTAGATTTGTTCCAGTACCTGTGAGAACCCTTGTGTAACTATATTGCTTTCTTCAAGTATAAAGGCAAACAGATACTTTGGCTTTTTATTTATGGAGATACTGAAGAATGCAGAATACACATGCTCTATTTTTAACTTTAAAGAATATCAAGCTCTCATAGGTAAATGTAGTTTAGGCTTTAATCTAATCTATATAGGTGAAGCAGATTTTATTTCACACCAAATGTATTATTAACTTATTTTTAGAACGCAATATCAAGGTACTCTGTGTTTTGCCCCACTTAACTTCTTCCCCTTTCTTAACCATTGGCCCTAGATCTTTTACCTCTTATCTTTATTTACCAATAGTGTTACCTGAGGTTTAACCTTATTTACTCTAAACCCTTTTTTTAAACAAATTAATTATTCTCTATCTGTATTACTGCCCTGGTTTTTTCCTATCACTATACTTCTTACTGGTAAGCTTGCACCTTTACAGTCTCTCCAATATCTCATCCTGGATTTTACTACAAACAATATTCTAGTCTAAGAACTTTCACTAAAATAAACTTCCCTCATTGATTAATTAGTTCCTGAACTGGCCTCTCTATATTTCCCAACCAGTACACAATTACTTACTTCTCCTGTACTACATCTACCTGTGCATTTACTGACATTTTATCAATATAAATACCATCTGGAGTGCAATAGATCTTAGTCCCCCCTGCACAAAGTATTTCTTCCCAATACATTTACATGAGTCTGTTCTTGTACTAAACAGGCATATTAATTTGTTTTATCGTACTGTTAAAAGAACTGGAGCCGCTACCTGCACAAATTTTCTTGTCATGGGGAGACTAATAATATAATTTGAATATATATATAACATGCTCCAGTCTCTATGAACATAGGTAATTTTATCGTTCACCTTAACTTGCAGCCATGGTTGTACTGAGTTCCACAGTGGAATTGACCCCAGTCCTGTGCGGTGGCCACCAGGTCAACCTTCTCTGCAACCAGGTCCTACTCATGGATTGACTGGACATTTCTTTTCAATAGTCTCTAGGCAGTCTTGAGATTGTTGGTGTTTGCCTCTTTCCCTCTGTTTTCTTGGTTCATCTCCTCCAGACTGGAGTGGAAGGAGTTGTAGATTGCAATGGTAGTGCAGGATTTGCTGTGATTGACATCTGCAGCTAGCTCTGTGTCTTTCTCACTGTTGCTTGAAGCCCCCCCCCAGCTTTCTGTAGGCTTTGCTCGGCGACAACTCATGAAGGTTTGTCAGGTAGGTCCCCATCTTTCTTCAGCTTGTTCTTTGTCTTTCAGGATCAGGAAATGCCCGAATGTCTTTTCTTCAATGTCAAGCAACCACTTATGGGATCCCCTTCATGCAGATTTAGTAGATCTCTGATCAACTCTCAACAGAGCTTGGGTCTACCACAGTATATAATTAGCCTTTCTCCCCTTTATTAATATTGGTGCCTGCATTGAAAAATATGGATACCTTGAGCCTAATATTCTCCCTTCATCATAACTATCTTCATCCTTAGAATTTTATATTTTCTTCCAGTCGCATTTTATTCTTAATTCTTTCGTATAATATTATCTTTAATCTTTATTCTATTATCACCGCTTTATAATATTCTTTTTAATTCCTTTTCTTTTATTATATTATTTTATTATTATTGTTATTACCACTATCACTATTACCTTGCTTATTTAATATATATCGCCCTTTTAATACAGAACACATTTAGATGTATTTATCTTTCTCCGTACTTATCTTTCTCTGTTATTTTCCATCAACACGCCAAACTCCTTAATTTTCAACTCCACATTCACTCACACATTCACAGTCACTTGCATTCACTCATACACTCAAACACATAACTATAATCACAAGGACTCTAACCTTTAAATAACTCTCCAACCAAAAATAGGCAGAAAGAAAAGAAAGAGAATGAGCAGTTCTGCATATACTATATCTACTCCTTTTAATCTAACACCACCACACGCACATGGACACACACTCAAACAGACAGTTCTATACTGCCTATTCCTAACAGTGTCCACCTAAGCAACCAGAAAGTTACTTTTCATATAACTCTTTGCTTTAAAACATTAAACAAAACACTTGCTTCAATACACTAACAAATTAAATCTTATAAACAAGCATCATACACAACTCATCTCATCTTCTCTAGGTTTACTCAAACAACTATGTCTGGTGCTAAGCCACCTGTTTGCTGGTCATTCAAGCTTTCTCATAAACTCTCACACACACACACACGGGCCCTCTCATTCATTCAGTTGGCACCAGCACAATAAAATTATCTTATAGCAAAACATTATACACTCGTATAATTTCTGACTTGCAGAAAGATATGGGCACAGTTCTTCCCATGGGGTTTAAAATCACTCACTCCTAAAAGAAATCGTACACACTCTCCATACACCTTTACTCATAGATTCTACAGTCATAAAGAAATCCAATCTTCTAACTAAAAAACAACATTGCATAAAGGATTCGAACCTTCACTAAGATTGCGCAGAGGACTTTAACCTCCACTATGGCGCAACGGACTCTAACCGTCACTAAAATTTCACATAGGACTCGAACCTCCACTTCCTTTAATCTATAGCAGGCCTAATGTCTTAGACAAACACCTTACCTGTAATGCAATTTTCGGGTCAGAATTGCCTATTGTGAAACGTTACCTATAATTGCCTCCCAGGTAAACAAAGTGAAGTCTTGCTTTTTCCTCACCACCATCTTCTCCAAGGCTGCGCACCTGGTGGCCCTCACCGGACTCCCCACGGCTAAATCCACCGCCAAACTGGTTCTGGAGCACCTAGTTTGTTTGCATGGGTTCCCCAAGGACATTGTCTCGGACAGAGGTCCCCAGTTCACAGCCAAGTTCTGGAGGGCTTTCTGCCATTTGATCAATGTCACCACCAGCCTGTCCTCTGGTTACCACCCCCAGACTAATGGTCAGACAGAGTGGGCCAACCAACAGCTGGAGGGCTTCCTCCGGTGCTTCGTGGCAGATGCCAGTGCTCCTGGGCTGACTACCTCATCTGGACAGAACTTTCTCATAACCTCCTCACATCATCAGCCACCGGACTCAGCCCATTTGAGGTGTGCTACGGATTCCAGCCTCCGATATTCGAGCACCAGGAACCGGAGGTTGATGTACCATCGGCCCAACGGTTGGTCTGTAAGTGCTGGCAGCTCTGGGCACAAGCCCGTGCCTCCATCCAGCAGGCCAACGCCGGCCGCGCCAGACAACATCACCACCAGCACCCTTTGGAGCGAATGTTCCATGTAGGTGACAGGGTCTACCTCTCTACATGCCACCTCCGTCTGGAAGTAGTTAACTATCAGCACTCAGACATTTGGGTCCCATGCTGGCTTCTAACAAAGCCTTCATTGCCAACTCATCTCTCTGTGAGTACTCGGTTCTTTGGAACCCTTTATATAACTTGCTGTGTGCGTGTGAGAATGCAGATTCCCTTGTGGGAATCTTATCTCCTTAGCTGGAGAATTCTCAGAGTAAAACGCGTGATTAACCAGCTCTCTCATTTGTTTCCATGACTGGGCACTTCCATCACGCAACACTAAGCGAACTTTGCAGACTATTCTTATCCATATCTCGTGACAGACCCAGAGGCAAAAGGTAGATAATAAATAGAAGGGGACCTAAAACAGAGCCCTGCGGAACACCTCTAGTAACTGAAAAGGAATGCAAGCTGAATTGCTTTAGCTTAAATTGAGTTTGACCAGTAAAATACAATTTGGACCATTTATGAGGGGTTACAGTAATTCCTATAGAAGCCACTCTCTCCAAAAGTATATTATGAGAGACAGCATCAAAAGCTGAACTTAAGTCCAGAAGAACCAAAATAGTTAGGAGCCCAGTGTCAAAAGCCATCAATAGGTCACTTGTAATTTTGACCAGTGCAGTCTCGGTACTGTGTACGGGATGAAAACCAGATTGAAATTGTTCATACAAAGTATTATTGGCAAGATGAGTATGAACCAGAGTTACAACAGTTTTTTTAAGTATTTTTGCAAGAAATGGTAAATTAGAGATTCGACGGAAGTTATTGAGATTATCAGGGTCTGCACCAAATTTCTTAAGAACAGGAGTTATTACAGCTGTTTTAAGAGATGAGGGCACACAACCAAAAATTAGAGAAGAATGAATAATTTCAGTTATAATAGAGGAAAGGGAGGGGATCTAACAGACAGGTTGTGTCACGAATTGGTCAATCTGTTTGCCCAGTGTCACGGATTGAACACGAAAGTCGGTAAACCACGCCATTTGATAGGAGAACGCTCTTACAAAGTGTAGGGATTCCCACCAGGAATCTGCATTCACATACACACAACACAGTGAAAATAAGCCAAGGAAATAACCTGGAGTACTCACGGAATCTGGTGAATGGCGAGAGTCGATTGTGGGCAAGGACTCAATGATTGAGCAATGGTTGCTTACCATATCCGTGTTTATATACCTAGTGACACTCGTCATTTCTGGTGCCTTGTGCGTGTCACGTGACTGGTGTGTGTGACAGGTTGAAGATTTGGATTTTTGAATAAATATTTCCGATTCTGTAGGAAGATCAAAACTTGTAAACTTGTAACTTGTAAGGGGGGGGGGGGGGGCATAATAAAAGGACTTTGTGATAGATTGGCTGAAGACAGATTCTGATGGATATGTTAAATTTTTGAAATAAAAAAATTTTACACAGAAAAATTAAGTTAGCAGATTTAGTTACAGAGAGAGCATACTCATAGTATAAAATGTGTTCATCATACATCTTTTTATGAATAGTAAGACCAATTTTTGAGTAAAGATGCTCTAAGCGATGACCTTTAGTTTTAAGTTGTTGAAGCTCAGGCGTATGACTTGGAGCGGACTGGTTAAAAGAAACTTTCTGTGTTTTTAAAAGAGCAAAGGCATTTAAAAGGCTATGAGGTCCATTATTATAATAGGAAATGAGCTCCTCTGCAGTATCTTAATTTACTCGGCTGGGAAGGTTATCAGTTTCTTAAGAGAAAGCAGTTAGATCAATATTTTTTTATTTTGTGAAAAGAAATGAAGTGATGTGTGTGATTTAGACATAGATAAGTTAACACTGAAAGACATCAGCTTATGGTCAGATATGGACATGTCCTTTGCTAAATCATGAGGGGTAAGACGAGAACAACAAATAAGATCAAGTATATGGCCTCTAGAATAAGTAGGAAAGTCAATGAATTGCTTTAAACCAGTACTGTCGAGACTGAATATAAAATCCCTTGTAAAAATATTATCGGTGAGGTCCGTGTGTATGTTGAAATCACCCAGCACTATTACTTTAGAAGAGCATAGCAGAATTTTTTTAAAAAAAATCCTTATTGGACCTTGGTTGTCAATATACAGTGGCTAATATAGTAGGTGTTGGCCCACTGATTTGCAGAACAGTGGATTCAGTGAAACATGACAAGACACTACTTTGGGAGATACTTTCCACTTTTCGTTATAAACTATCGCGAGACCGCCGCCCCGGCCAGAGGCACATGGCTGGCAGATGTAAACAAACCCACGAAGAACACACTGATTCAGTTGTGAAAAGTCATTAGACTGCTGCCAGGATAAACACAGAAAATCAAATTCATGATCTGTCAGTATATCATATATTAAAGGTCCCTTGTTGGTAAGGGATCAAACGTTAAATAATCAATTTGAAAGATTGTTTATATAAGATAATATAAGATAAGAAAGAACTTTATTCATCCCGAGGGAAATTCTTTTGTCATAAACATGCTCAATGCAGCAAAGGGAACGAGGAATAAAGATATACAATATATATATATATATATACAGTAAACTGCAGAATTACCTTCCAAGAGCACCCATGTATAGTGAAAAACTGGGATGTTGTAATGTGGTTAAAAAAATTTTTATCGTGTAAACCCAAAATATGCCCCCCAAATATGTTCCCAAAACACTTTAATTTCATTTTAAACTCAGCTTAATACTTTACCCTTAAGGACAATGTAAAGGTACACATTGATGTCCGGGCCTCGTCCGTCACGCACCCTAGTCCTCGTGCTGGTTGTTTATGTTTGGGTGTGGTGCTGAGCAGCAGAGGCTCATTCCGTTCATTTAAATAAGTGTGACTCAACTCGATGGTTAATTGCGAACTCGCACTTGACTAATCATGGTTATCCCAGGTGGTGTTAATCGATAATATGAAGCGCATTAAGATGTTGACTCATTGAGTCTGAGTGAACTTATCACAGTCTGTGCTTGGGGTGTGTTCAACAGTGCAAGTCAACGTTTCAAATCACTGCGCAATCATCGCTCTTCATGGAGGAAGAATGTATGACCATCATGTAAGGCTACGAGTAGCACAAATCAGTGCTGCAGTGCAAGTCCAACACCACAGCAGCCAACAAAGGCACGCAGGCTTGCTGGCAACGTATTGCTGACTGAGTAAATGTGGAAGTACATGTGCATTGTCTTATGTTGTTAGTTGAGTATTATTTATTAGATGACTTAAATGTTGTCTGAAAATTAATAAAATACTTTAAATACATTTAGAGGTTTACAGATGTGTCACATGTCAGAAATGGGCCTCTTAAATAATTTAATACCCCCCAAAGTGCAATTACTGGTAGGTTACTCAGTATGTAATCCTGTATTAATACTGTATTAACATTTCAGATGAAATAGCACTGGGAAACGTACTTGGCTGCAAATAAAGATGTAATACAGAAACATAATTTCAAGTAGTAGGCTCATGTGTAAATAGCTGATGCATCAATATTTCTATTCATTATGTGAGATGTAGTGTGTCTAGGCTCCAGTTAATAGCTTGTTTCTGTGTATTACAGCCAATAAGAAAAAGGTTGGTGTGAAGGCGACATGTAGAGGGCCTCCTGAAGCCTTCACAGCTGCAGAGGAGTTGGCATTGGTCAACAATAGAGGAAGGCCCATTATGGAGGGGTAGAGGAAGGCGTCCAGTTGGACCCAGGTGGCACAGGAATGTCCACCCTTTATGTGCAGGGTAATATCACAATCACTCTCTACAGTGTGTACATTTGTGCAGTCATGACATTCCATTTCCTGTGTTGTATTCAGTGTAGGGGGAGAATACTGAGCTGCTCCAGCAGCCTGCAGAGCCCAACATCTCCTGTGATCCTGAGGTACAGGTGAGTGTGCAAATGACTATTTCACTCAGTGTGAACCATGCTGATGTGACATGACAAATGTACTCCTTGAATTTTCAGGAGGATGTGGGTGATGAAACACTGACTTCTCCATTTTTGCCTATGTAGACTGGAGCAGACGATATGCATAGCCTGTACAAGTGCATGCTGCAGCTTGTCTGTGATAAAAACAAAACTTGAAATAAAAAAACTAAAGCTTGAAATTGAGAAGCTTCAGCATGAAAAGAAGGTATTGCCATACGTTCACCAGTCTTTCATCAATATGTGTGTGCATTACTGAATTTTCATTTTTCATTTGTAGGAATGGGCGCAAATAAACAAAGACATGACAAACCTTCAATGTGTTCATAGTCTGTATCTTTTTTTTAAATAAGTGAAAAACTGCTGTCTGACGGCCTCTCTCACAGCACACCGTGTGGGGTGGTTGAGGGTCAAAGGATCAACAATATCGGGGAGCACAGGTATCAGGACTATCAGGGGTCTTTTCCCTTCTGATTGTGTTGATGTTGTGTAGAACCACACATGCTGACACCACCTGACAGGCCCTCTCTAGCTTCATACACCAAAACGTGCCTTCAAGATTCCAAAAGTCATTTCAATCCTGCTCCTCGAGTTGGCATGAGCTGGTGATCATGTTATCTAAGAACTGAAAGTCATTAGCTCATTTTGCTATTGAAATAAAGATAAAGATAAGATAAATCTTTATTGTGATTGTCACTTTTTCAAGGAACAACGAAATTTAAGGTACAGTCGACTCATTGTGAGGCATATAGTTAAGGCATGAATAAAATAAGACAGAGTTAAATAACAAATAGTAATAGTAGTATACAAATTATATACAAATTGCACTGGTAGAATAAATATGAAAATACAAAATATAAATTGCACTGGATTTTTACAGTCTATTGCACAGTGTAAGAAGGTATTGCACATTATGGAGACATTGGAGATATTGCACATTATTGTAACATCAAAGTTATGTTCATGTGACAATCATGAATAAAAGTTGTGCAAAATTGTTAAATAAGTATATAATTTACATCAGGGTAGACCAGCAGCCTACGTGGCTGAGAAAAATGACTGAAATCTTGTCAGACAAAGGGGGATGAAATGTGAGATGCGCTTTAGATAGTACATTAATGTCATAACCAATATGAATTATGGATGAGGCTAATAAAATACAAATCACCATGTTCAGTATACTTTTAACTGCGTGTTGTACTTGTATAACTATGCATGTGACAAATAAAGAATCTTGAATCATCACCATATGTGGATCCAATAAGTGGAGAGAAATAAGTGTTTGGAAATTTTGTCCAATAAGTGTGGGGAAATTATCTTCAGTTTAAGCCTCATTTTGCCTGTTCAAATAGAATATTTTACAAAAAAAGAGATACAAATAAAACAATTTAATAAAAAATGCAATAAAGATTCTGGCAGTCTCTAAAACCCTCGAAATAGAGCCAATCACAATTCAGGCGCCGAGGTCCTGCGGATCTTCCAGGCATGCCATTGGCTGCGGAGAAGTGGTGTGTGGAGGGGCGAGGCTTGTGGGAAGCGGGCTTAGGCTGAACCGAGACTTAAGTAAGAATATATTCTGGTCGAAGCATGGTTAACACACTGCGTAAGTTGCCATGCCAACATGCCTCATGTTAAACCTATTCACCTTTTGTAGTACGAGTTAGTCATGAAGTTATGCCTCATGTGACCAAGTTACAGTAATCCCTCAGTTTTACGCGGATCAGGATTCGCGGATTCAGTCACACGCAGCTTTTTTATGAGAACCGAACTCTCCACAATACGCGGAAATCTCCACAATAACGTGGAAACTGCACATATTCTTGCATTTTTTTTGCTTTTTTCGTGGCAATATGTTTTTTTTTACGCATTTTAGTTCTAAATTATTAAAAATATTTAATTTACTAATAACACAAATATAAATTCAACTAAATGTCCAGTTATTGGCTGCTGCCATCCTGTTATCCTGTTTTCGTTTGGTTCTTCCAAAAGCCCTATGCCGCTCAAATGCCCTGCCCTTCTGGCAATGCTGCTCAGCATCTCGGCCGCATCAACGGCCATGGTTCGGAGGGCCGAGATTTCACACCGGACAGCCGTTCTGGACTTTTCCAGAACACACAGATTGCCAGTCCGCCTCTGTATACACAAGGGTGATGCATTAAACTGAGTTTAAAATGAAATTAAAGTGTTCTGGGAGCATATTTGGGGGCATATTTAGGGTTTACACTATAAAAAAAAGGCATTTTTAGGCATTTGTTTTACCAAAATACAACAACGCGTTTTTTCACTATACGTGGGTGCTCTTGGAACATAACCCCTGCGAGAAGCTTTATATACTTTATATATATATAAAATAAGAATAAAATTCCATAGAATAAAAAGATATATGGTCACATGCATCCAAGATCGCCCCAGTAAGTGGTTTGAGTTATGGGATCATGGTGTGTCTTGTTGATCGATTACACTTATGATCTGATCGTGTGATGATGTTACAGGTTTGACATTAAATAAGGCTTCATGTGTCTCTGTTATCATCACTATACCAGTTAGTTAATCCACATCAATACACTGTGTATTTGCACAGCATGGTGGCATCAAATAAATAAAATTAAAAATGAAATAAAAGAGCTTTGTACTGTGCAGGTGTTCATACCTCTAATTGCTGTTTACTGGAATGAAAGAGAAGAAACATGGCACTGGGTTTAGATGACATTTGTAAATGTAAACAGAATCTACAAAATCTATGACTCTGATGATAATTGGTTTTTAGCAAATATTCCAAATAATACTTGATGAAAAGACAAAAAGGACAAAAAAAGAAAATAACAAGATTTAATTCGTACACATTTCCGGCACACCTGAATCAACTCTACCTGTAAAACAAATGACGGACAGACATTTGGTTTATTTATGTCACGGGTTATTCCCTCCTTCTCCTCGCACGCAGGGCAGGCACACTGACACCAAGTGTAGCTGAAGTGCATCATTCTTTATTTTCCAAAACAAAACAGGCCTGAGAGCCAGACTCAAGGACTATAGTTTAACCAAAGAGACAGGAGTAACTCAAAGGTACAGCGATGGTTGACCCACAACTAAAACAGAACATAAACCCCCTTAAATACACAAACACAATCCCAACTACCAATAACAGAACACAAACACTAACAACACTCAGCTGTAACTAATAACCAAAAACCAATAACCCTTCATAATAAAAGTCGCTAAACAAAACCTAACTACAAAACTAACCAACTGCGGCCTCTAGCAACCGTTGATGGGGCATGACAATTTAGTAAATTATTTTTTTATTAAAAGTTATTTTCTTCTAAATAAAACCTGTTGAAGATGTTCTTCTTGCTTTATGAAACGAGCATCATTGGTAAATGTGTATCTTGAAACTGTTACTGTGTTTAGCCAGCCTTTCATGCCAAAAAAGCACCGGAGTGAATGTCACTAGAACACTGGAGGATATTCAGTCTACTTACTGACAGAATCACAATCCCTAGCTCCAAAATACAATTTACTGGAATGTTTGCAATCAGTCCAAAGGCCTCTGAAAGTAAATAGGAAATAATTTATCATAAAAAGTACCAACACACCACAATAATATTAATAATTGAGTTCTTTTCTATTTATTTTTGCTTTATTTTGCACTCTCCAATCTAGCTATTGCCATTTCTGATCCATTATCAAGGCCTCCCCATTGCATGATTCAACCTGAACAGGGAGGGTGAAGAGCCGACACATCTTTCTCATCTGCCACACTGACACTGGACAGGACTATTTGAGTCAAGACTGAGTCCAAAGATGTTCAAGCTGAGACTGAGTCCAAATGAGAAAGACAGAGTTAATACAATAGTGTGTGTGTGTGTGTGTGTGTGATTGTGTGTGTGTATAGGGTGCGTGATGGTGTGTATAGTGTGTGTGTGTGTGTGTATAGGGTGTGTGATGGTATGTGTAGTGTGTGATGGTGTGTGTGTGTATTGGGTGTGTGATGGTGTGTATAATGTATGTGTATGTGTGTGAATAGGGTGCGTGATGGTGTGTATAGTGTGTGTGTAGTTGTGTGTGTATAGGATGTGTGATGGTGTGTATCGTGGGTGTAGGGTGTGTGATGGTGTGTGTAGGTGTTTGTGTGTGTGTATATAGTCTGTGTGTGTACGTGTGTGTGTGTGTATAGTGTGTGTAATGGTGCGTATAGTGTGTGTGTGTATATAGTGTGTGTATAGGGTGTGTGATGGTGTGTGTAGTATGTGTAGGTGTGTGTGTATAGGGTGCGTTATGGTTTGTATAGTGTGTGTAGGTGTGTGTGTGATTGTGTGTATAGGGTGTGTGATGGTGTGTACAGTGTTTTGTGAATAGGGTGCGTGATGGTGTGTATAGCGTGTGTGTATAATGTGTGTGCGTGTGTGTGAATAGGGTGCGTGATGGTGTGTATAGTGTGTGTGTGTGTGTGTGATTATGTGTGTGTGTATAGGGTGTGTGATGGTGTGTATCGTGTGTGTAATGTGTGTAGGTGTTTGTGTGTGTGTACGTGTGTGTGAGTATTGGGTGTATAGTGTGTGTTGTTGGACACTGGTTTATCTGTGCTATCTTGTGTTGGGGTCACTGGTTTATCTGTGCTATCTTGTGTTGGGGTCACTGGTTTATCTGTGTTATCTTTCATTGGACACTGGTTTATCTGTGCTATCTTGGATTGGACACTGGTTTTATCTGTGCTGTCTTGCATTGGAAACTGGTTTATCTGTGCTATCTTGCGTTGGACAATGGTTTATCTGTGCTATCTTGTGTTGGGGTCACTGGTTTACGGTGACACGTTTTTAAAAATTTCTTTTAATTGTTACTCTCAGCTTGTACATGTACTTGTTTGCTTCTACGCGCTGTCTGTCTTCAGTGCACAGTTCAAGGGCATATGAGTGTCCATATTTGCTCCACCTGCTAGCATATTTCACTCAGTTACTGCATATTCAATACACTTACCTGCATATTTCACTAAGATACTGTATATTTACTACACTTACCTGCATATTTCACTCAGTTACTGCATATTTATCACACTTACCTGAATATTTACTACACTTACCTGCATATTTCACTCAGATACTGCATATTTATTACACTTACAAGAATATTTCACTTAGATATTGTATATTTACTACATATAACTGCATATTTCACTCAGTTACTGCATATTTACTACACTTGCCTGCATATTTCACTTAGATACTGTATTATTTACTACACTTACCGGCATATTTCACTGAGCTACTGCATATTTACTACACTTGCCTCCATATTTCACTCAGATGCTGCACATTTAATACACATACAATAATATTACACTTAGATATTATATATGTACTTCATATAACTGCATATTTCATTCAGTTACTGTATATCTACTATACTTACCTGCATATGTCACTCAGATACTGTACTTTTACTATACTTACCTGCATATTTCACTCAGTTACTGCATATTTACTACATGTACCTTCATATTTAACTCAGTTACTGCATATTTGCTACATTTACCTGCAAATGTACTACACTTTTCTGCAAATTTAACTCAGTTACTGCATACTTAATACAGTTACATGTATTTCAGTCAAATACTGGCATAGTTACTAGATTAAATGCATATTTCACTGAAATATTGGCATATTTACTACATTTACTGCATTTTTATTATACTTATAAGCATATTTACTAGATTAAATGCATAATTCACTTAGATATTGTATATTTACTACACCTACCTACATATTTCACTCAGTTACTGCATATTTACAACACATACCTACATATTCACTCAAATACTAGCATATTTATTACATTAAACGCATATTTCACTCAAATATTGGCATATTTACACCAATTACCTGCATATTTCACTCAATTACTGCATATTTACTACACTTGCCTGTATTTCACTCAAATACTGGCATATTAACATTTAATAAATTAAATGCATATTTCACTCAAATATTCGCACATTTACTACACTTACCTACATATTTCACTCCGTTACCGTATATTTACTACACGTACCTGTACTTCCCTCAAATACTTGCATATTTACTACATTAAATGCACATTTCACTACAATATTGGAATATTTACTACACTTACCTACATAATTCACTCAGTTACCGCCTTTATATTACACTAATAAGCATATTTCACTTAGATATTGTACATTTACTACACTTACCTGCATATTTCACTCAGATACTCCATATTTACTACACTTACCTGCATATTTCACTCAGATATTGCATATTTACTACACTTACCTGAATATTTCACTTAGTTACTGCATATTTACTACACTTACCTACATATTTCACTCCATTACAGGCATGTTTACTACTTACCAACATATTCAAATCAGTTACTGCATATTTACTACACGTACCTGTATTACACTCAAATATTGGCATATTTACTACACTTACTTGAATATTTCACCCAGCTACTGCATATTTACTACAATTACCTACATATTTCACTCAGTTGCTGTACATTTACTACACTTACCTGTATTTCACTCAAATACTGGCACATTTACTGCACTAAATGCATATTTCACTCAAATATTGGCAAATTTACTACATTTACCAGCATGTTTCACTCAGCAACTGCTTATTTACTACACTTATCTATATATTTCACTCAGTTACAGCATTTTCATTATACTTATAAGCATATTTCACTTACATATTGTATATTTAATACACTTACCTACATATTTCACTGACTTACTGTATATTTACTACACTTACCTGCATATTTCACTCAGATAATGCATATCTGTTACCCTTACCTGAATATTTCACTTAGTTACTGTATATTTACTACACTTACCTGCATATTGACTACACTTACCTACATATTTTTATTAAGTTACTGCATATTTACTACACTTATTAGCATTTTCACTCAGTTATAGCATGTTTACTACACTTACCTGCATGTTTACTACGCTTACCTGCATATTTATCACAGTTTACTGCATATTTACTACACATACCTGCATATTTACCACACTTACATGCATATTTACCCCACTTACCTAATTATTTACAACACTTACCTGCATATTTATTCCACTTACCTGCATATTTACACTTACCTCCACATTTACTACACTTACCTGCATGTTTACCACACTTACCTGCGTATTTAAGCGACTTTCCTGCACATTTACTACACTTAACTACATATTTACTCCACTTATCTGCATATTTACAACACTTCCCTCCACATTTACTACTTACCTGCATGTTTACCACACTTACCTGCATATTTAATCCACTTTCCTGCACATTTAACACACTTACCTGCATATTTATTACTTACCTGCACATTTACTGCATTTACTTGCATATTTCAGTGTAGTAAATATGCAGGTAAATTTGGTAAATGTGCAGGTAAGAGGAGTAAATATGCAGGTAAGTGTGGTAAATATGTTGTTAATTGTATATTTACTACACTTACCTGCATATTTACTACACTTACCTGCATATTTACTCTACTTACCTGCATATTTACCACTTTCCTGCATATTTGCTAAACCTAATTTCATATTTACCACACTTACCTGCACATTTACCACGCTTACCTGCATATTTACTCCACTTACCTGCATATTTACTCCACTTACCTGCATGTACACTACACTTACCTGCATATTTACTCCACTTACCTGCATATTTACCACACCTACCTGCATATTTACACTTACCTGCATATCTACTGCACTGACCTGCATATTTCATTCAGTTACGGCATATTGACTACACTTACCACACGTACCTGCATATTTACTCCACTTACCCGCATATTTCACTTAAGTGCTGCATATTTACTACACTTCCCCGTATATTTCACTCAGTTACTGCATATTTCCTACACTTTCCTGCATATTACTCTGTTACTGCATATTTTCTACACTTACTGGCATATTGTACTCATATAATGTATATTCACCATACTTACCTGCATATGTCACTCAGCTACTGGAATATTTACTAGACTTAAATGCATATTCACTTAATTCCTGGAATATTTACTAGACTTAAATGCATATTCACTTAATTCCTGGAATATTTACTACACTTACCCGCATATTTCACCCAGATACTGCGTATTTTCTACACTTACAAGAATATTTCAGTCAGTTCCTGCGTATTTACCACACCTAACAGCATATTTCACTCAGTCACTACATGTTTACTACACCTACAAGCATATTTCACTGAGATACTGTATATTAGCTACACATGTTACTGCATATTTACCACATTTACTGGCATATTTCACTCATATAATGTATATTCACCACACTAACCTGCATAAATTATTGGAATATTTACTACACTTACCTGCATATTTCACTCAGATACTTCATATTTTCTACACTTACAAGAATATTTCAGTCAGTTTCTGCATATTTACCACACCTAACAGCATATTTCACTCAGATACTGTATATTCACCAAACTTACCAGCATATTTCCCTCAGATACCGCTAGAGTTGCAACAGGGCGGAAAATTCCTCGTAAATTTCCAGTAAATTTCCATGGGAAATTTAGTTCGGGAATTTTGGAACTATTCCAAATTGGAAACGGTCTTCAAAATATTTCACAAATGATGTATAAAATCTCGTATTGTTACATAAAAACGTCTAGCAGGAGGCAGAAGAAACAG
>JBBJLS010079633.1:0-25678 GCA_037577275.1 Bryconaethiops microstoma
TTTGAGTCTTACATTTAATTACCACTGGGACATTACTGTTCTCAGTGATTTATTATACCGTATTTTGTTATACTAAAAATAACAAAATATGGTGTTGTGAATGAACTCAATTCAAATATGTATATGCTTTTTTATGAATAAAATATTTCACAGGTTTGTAGATGTAATATATTTTATTCATACATGTCCAACAGATCTGAATTACTGTTTGTGCACTGAATATACAAATTTTGTATATACAGATCTTTTGGTTAAACATGCATAAAACATCTCACATCCACAAAACGATGAAATATTTTATTCATGAAGAAAGGGCATACGCATTTTAATAGAGTTAATTCACTGTACTCTTTTTACACTTTTAACAAAATGAAGGTTTTCAATTTAGGTTTTTATATGCCGGATCTTTGCATTATTACATTACTCTATAAACAAACTTTTAAAAAGATTATTTAAACTCACACATCTCGGTTTAAAACATGCTTCTTTAAATAGGTACTATGATAGATGGTTGTTGACTTCAGAAAAGCACAACATGATCACTCTCTGGTGAACATCAGTGGATCCTCAGTGGACCTCTGGTGCACAGAGAACCAAGTTCCTTCATTTTGACATTGCAAAGAACCCCAGATGGACCCTCAACACCAGCTCTATTGCTCCATTAACAAGAAAGCCCAGCAGTGTCTCTACTTCCCAGCCAGTGGGTGCAGCCCATCATTACATATCATCCCAGTACTGATCTCAGACATTAACAAATGAATAAATACAGGTTCACAGAAACATTAAAGACTGTCGAGCACTTCAAGCTGTCTCACCCAGATTGAGGTTTTCACCAGTACACATTATCCAAGACTAACATCAAATGGTTAGCTGTGGGGAAAAAAATAGTCTCCTTTCCTAAAATTAGCACTCCTCTATATCCATCTAGCCTCTTCAGTCGTATCGCCCTGCAGAAGGTGAAGGCATAGCCAGCATTCTTAAATTTGGCACAGTCAAACGGATTCACACATTTACTTCTTATCCAGACAGCCATAATTCTTCATATTCACCACTTTCAAAGGGGCTGCTTTTAACACAAGATCAGAATCCATTGTTCTACGGGAAGCTTGTAGAAAGTAGGGCGTCTCTCACCAACACGAGAATTCCACAGGGGGAAAGAATTTGTGTAAAAGTAAAGGCAGAGAAAATTTCCAACCAAACAAGTTCAATAATGCAGATAAAGCGCGTCTGCAAAGCGCACTGTGGGAACAGCATCTGTCGCACACTCGTGCCAGGCTCTATGGGCTACTGAACTGATGACAAATCATAAATAAGAGATTGAATAAAAATGACAGCCCTTAATGGAACTGCACAGGGCTATGCTACTTCAGTTTGGGCATTTTAAGTCTGAAAGAAACAATACCGTCTGATACAAAATTACCTGCCACATTTTCTGGATGTTCAACTCTCTCGATTCTTACAAAATTCTCACTAAGTGCACCTTTCAGAACAGAAAATCAGGTCACATTTACATAGAACGGGGTGTAAACTGAAAAACGTGAAAATAGATGTGATGGGTTGCTTTGTTTACAGAGTGTGTGTGTTTTTTTTTAGGTATGCATTAAAGAACTGTAGGCATCCAATTTGCTAGTGAGTGTCTGTAGGAGGTCCCCGTTGGATTCCTGTAAATGAAAGAATGTTTGCTCATAAACCAGATGGCTGTGAAAGAAAACGAGCACAGGGACCGTTACTGTCTTCACTGTTTCTGGTTGGCTACGTTCATCTGGTTCATCTCATGCTAGCTGCTGTATCCTGACCTGGGCTATGTGCACACAGCTAGGCCTGCTGAACTAATCTGGGGTGCTCAGAGAGAGTACAACCCCTAAATAAATCCTGACTCTCTCACCTTATATTTCCACCTGGGACCTGTGGACTAGGTTTGACAGTTTACTGGATTTAGGGCCTGAATAGTTAATCCCTAAGGCATGAGAACCGATTTTCCTTTAATGCACTTGAAAGCCGTATTTAGTCTACATTTACATTTACGTTTCCGAAATTTAACAGACGATTTTATCCAGAGCGACGTACATCAGTTTATTCATCAAGCAACACAATTCACAGGCAGTCTATCTTTTTTATTTTAATCCTATATAAGAAGAGTTGATGATATCAGTTTTCTATTACCTTCATTAGCTTTGGTCTACAATTTGAAAGTGTTAACAGTGCTGCTATAGAAGGCAGCCTAATGCTATAATACCTATGCCCCACACTGATAACATTGATTCACATGAAATTTTTAATCGAACTCTGAAAAGAACAGCAAGCTGATGAGATCTGAGAAAACAGCAAGTCCTAGTACAGATAACATAATTATGCATCGAAATGTGCTAATCATGCTTAATTGAGCTAATAATTGCCATTGTATCTCAGTGAGCTCAAAATAATTACTAGCAGAGTGTTTGTCTTAATCATGCAGTTTTAGTGGAATGAGACTATTGAGGGATCTGCAGTCCACAGTGCTGAGGGCCTTTAGTCTCATACAGAGTTCTCTGGCTGGGATTTGTGTAGCCTGCGCTGTGGAAGCAGCCCACTTTCTTTAGGGATGTAAATCACACCCACAAAGGGCATGTTGAAAACACAAGGCAGGAATTCAAATGCAAAATGAAGGGTGCCCTGTTTGGAAACACTGATGCTAACCAAGGGCTTAAATTCATCAGTCAGTCGAAAGACACCAGCATGCCTCTGAGGGGACACTTTCTGATTCATTCTTTTTTAACCCCTTAAACTACAAACTGTTATTAACCTAAAGAGTAATAACGGAAAGTGGCCCCTTATAGTCATGTGTGAACATACCACTGCACCACACACAGTGTGAACAGTGTGAAATTCTTTCTCTACCTTTAACCCATTCACCAAGTGAAGCAGGGGCTGCCACCAATGAGGGGCGCCCGCAGAGCAGTGTGACACTAGCAGTCCTGGGATATGAACCCACAACCTTCTAATCGTAGCGGCAAATCCCTAACTACTAGGCCACCAGCTGTCCCAGGCCACCAGCAACTGGATATTTTATAGCAAAGTCAAAATTTGCTATTCAAATGTGATAAATAACAGTATTATTAATGTAACAGTAGTAAAATTGGGATTTCTTGTTATTTTGTGACATTGACATAGATTAAAGTTAAGAACATATTCAAATTCTCTCATTGTCATGTTGAAGACTGTTTGAAAAATCATTTTGTGAAGATCAATTCCAATCCAGTTCAATCTAGGGCTTTTAAAAACAAAGCATGCTTTCAGATCTACAGCCCAAAGTGAGCCAAAGACAGCTCTTCTGATACCAGGCAGCAAAACAATATCACGACAAGAGCTATAAGAAAGAAAAGGAGAGAATAAAGAAGTGATGGATTAATATACGTCTGTTTAAAAGGAATAATGAATAAAGATCCCATCAAGCATGAATGTCAGTAAAGGAATGTGAATTGTGGGTACAGGTCTTTGCAGTTTTCATTTTTAAGTTTTGTTTGAGCCTAGGCCACCTTTAGTCTGGGAAAAAAATCCAATCAATAACCTGGGCTCAAATTCATAAAGCATTTCAGAGTAGGAGTGTAAATAAAATAAAAGAAGAATCGGTCTAGACTCCGATTCTTCTTTTATTTATGATGACCTTACTCTGATAAGCTTTATTAACACAGGCCCAGACTGACCTTTCATAAGAAATAGGAAATGCTAACATATGGAAATGATGTCTTTACATTTTGGGGGTGGAAATGGAATTCATTTTTGTCAGGGTGGATAATAAAATCCAGGACAGTCCATTAAAATCCTGGATGGGTGGCAATCCTGTTTGGCGAATGGACTCTCTAAATAGTAGAGGTAGGACTTCTTTAGAGTGGTCTTTAATTGACAGCAATAGGAGGAATCAGGCTCTAAAATTTCCTATCAGCAGATGTTGCTGCAGTGTTCAAGGCATCCTTTGTCAAAACGAAACCAACTTACCTTACATTACATTCATTTGACAGACACTTTTATCCATAGCAAAACACTCAAGTCTCAGGACAGCGTGAGAACTAGGGGAGAGTTCTAAGTGCTGAAATCGTTATGTGTTGCTCAGTACCTCAAAGGTAATTATTGCCATTTTGTTTAAGAGTGAATAAGATATTTGTTTTCTTTGAATTGTTCAAGTTCTGTAAACACTGCATCATTTCTCTTATTTTGATGTTTTGTCATTTCCTTTAAAATGATGCTTTAACGAAGAATAATTTTCTTTTGAAATTAGAAAAACATATTGTCAGCAAAACTAAGGCAAAGCTGTTCAGTTTAATACTTGCACCTATAAAAGATAACAACATGTAGATAAGAACATTTTTGCAGTGGTCTTATTTTTTTTCCCAGAGCTGTATTTATTTATAAATAAAATGGAATTGACTTGAAATTGAACAGGGAGAGGTGTGCAAGATGATGTACCTTTTACTCCCCAATACACCCACAGGTTCAACCGTCACCACCGACTGCTATTGGCCATAACTGGAGAACAGAAGAGTCATGCCAGGAGATACACAGAGGATATCTGACAGTGACAAGCGAGCAGTCAGGCTTCCAGGGGAAGCTGATAGAAATTCAGCCCCGTCCTCAGTGCGGGGCTGGAGGAAATACCAAGAGATTTCCCTCCAGTTCCCTCTGGTGCTGACATCAGCCATGCGGCAGCTGCCTCCCATCATCATGCCCCAGAGCGAGTCATGCTGAGTAGCTCGGCTGCCTCCTGACTCATGTAACGTCATGTTAAGCTGTCATCACTTCCGCAAAGACATCTGGAAACAAACGCGTCTCGATCTCAATTTGGAATCAAAGCGAATTGGGACTGGTTGCACAGAGGAAGCTTCGTGGCAAAGGAGCATGTGAGTGACAGACATATCTGCTTAAGATGATGAATGTACATGATTATAGCTCATTCCCAGATTGTTATATGATTTCCTATGATGTGAGGTTCTGTTTTTTCCTACTAAACAGCATTATTCCTTACCTCCAGACCATAACCCGTTGTAGAAATAATGCATTACAATAGCCGCCCACAGTGCTTAAAAGCAGCTCTGCGTCACACGTTGCTTTTATCGTCATTTTGTTTGCACTCTTTTATTCCACCCTCAATTGCCATATTCCAGGAAAAATACCCATCAACACAGACATGCATGTAGCGCGTGCATAAATTTTCATATTGTTAACCTTTTCTCTCGCCAGTGACTTTAGGTCCAGAAATGCTTTTTTCATGCAGACAATGGCCGGGTTAGACGCACATTTTTTTTATTATGAAATGACATTGTTTCTGACTCATGAGCATGTCATTGTCGTTTCTTGACATTTACAAGACATAGTTTAGCATGTCTGTCCTAATCAGCAGCTGGATGTCTTCATAAACGCAATGTCCTCTAAAAGGGAAAGACTCCTAACATGTGGCATGCTTGTTATTAAACAGAATTTTACGTAGCAGTGTGTGTGTGTAAAATGCCCAGGTTGCTATTCGTTTATGAACTATTGCAAAATAAGAAATGCCTCCATATGTGTTGTGAGCGCAGTAGTGTTTGTAGAGCAGCTTTGCTATGTGCTGTATTCCAGCAGCTTCACTCCTGATTCAGTTTCTGATGGGATGAAATAGAGTCACACATGCACACACTCTGTGTAGTTTAACATTTAACAGCAATAAATTATTTATAATATTTTTACATTTTCTCCAAACATATTTTTATCAAGTGTGGTTCACTTCTATTCATATTATATTATAGTTGTTTCCACTTTAGACTTTATATTAGACTTATTTATTTATTTTATTACTGTATTTTATTTTTTATTTTATTTTACACTCCTACTCTGGTGTCTTGTGTCTCTCTGTGTCTGTGTGATGTGGCAGTCACCACATAAACAATTTCCTCCGGGATAAATAAAGTTTTCTGATTCTGATTCTGATTCTGATAGTGTATAAAACAATAGTGACATGCACAATAGTGACATGCACATTTTACACAGACACACACCCACAAATTACAAAAGCAATAACCAGAAACAAAATAATGTTGTCTCTTATTTCTTCCATGGCTGTATATGTATTATTGCACAATGCATTTTCAGCGCATCGAAATATTCCTCCCAGAGTCTGAAATGCTAAATAAAATAGATTGGCATGATTTTACAATGAACATTCTGTGTATATGTAACGTAGTGATGTCTTGCAAAAAATATTTCTCTATAAATTTAAATTGACATAGCAAGAAAGAACTTACACTTTGTCACCTTATAAGGTCTCTTGTCACCAAAAGACCTTCATACTGCAGTGCCATTGTTTATGCAGCTGTCCAAATGCAAGTTAAATATCCACATTGTAAGTAATTTGTTAATTTTATATTTTTTCATGAAAGTGTGCTTACACCACATTCATTAAAAAAAAGGAAAGCTCTGAAAAAATATCAATACAATGCAGATGCAAAATATCACATCATAACCTTTTATTTATTAATTAGATAACTGAAATATGATACATAATATAACGCTAATATTGCCAGTGACTTACAAAATTAACCTTTTTTTTTCTAGAAAGTTTAAAAAAAAAATTTTTATTTCAGTTTACATGCTTATGGTAATAATTGTGCAATAATATTATGTATATGGGAATGATATTTGTATCAAGAAAATTCTTTTCACATCTTTTTTGTGCAACAATCTGAGGGTAGTTTGAGTATGAAATGGCACATACTTTATATAAATAAATAAATAAATAAATAAATAAACAAACAAACAAACAAACACATACATATATACATGCATACATACATACTTGCATACCAAGTTGCATTGCTTTTGCTGGATTCCAGTTAGGAAGATACAATAAAATTATTTTGAGTTTCCTTTTTTCCCCTCCTTGCCAAAGGGGGTCCTTTGTTACTGGGAGATTGCTTTCTCTTGGGTAGGATTTTTTTTCCTGACGCAACACATGGAAGGGGAGTGAAAGAGGCAGATCAGGGCAGTGCATACCATCAGCGAGTGCCTGGGGCCTTTCACCAAGCTGTCAGAATCTACCATGATTTGTCAGATTGGACGGCTCTGGATGGACGACAGTTTTCAAGTCCGTGACTTAAAGGATAAGTTTCTTTGGAGGAAGGTAGGCCAAATCTTGATGTGTCCTGTCTATGTCACTCATATCAGATTAAAATCAACACCACTGAATGTAGCCTGGCATTGTTAAATTTAATCCGAGGCTGTGAGGGCAGGGGGTGTTTCATTTACAATGGAAAGTGCATTTTCTCATGTATAAACCTGCCCTGTGGGCACGGAGACGAGGTGACAGGACGTGTAGCCCTGCAGCAACTCAGGGTTAACGGCTTTAAGTTCTGGCTCAAGTGCTGAGCTTCAAGGACAGAAACCTTGAAATCTGCTGCCCTGCAAGCCTCCGATTCGAAGCAAATTTCTTGTAATTACATCAAATCTGCTCTAGTAATTAAAAAAAAAAAAAACTGAAGCACTGATTGAATGTGCAAGAATTAGTACACTGATTATTTCTTTTCCTGAAAAGAAATAATAATTTTTCTTTTTTTCATTAGTCTTATTTTAAATGGGTAAAACAGAAAATTACTCATTTTGATTCCTCTGGGTACATAATTCATGCAATATAATTTATTATTCATCGTGATATAACCTGTTCATATATATTTGCGTAGCTTCAAGAAGTTTAATGAGCTAATTAGACTTTGTAAAGGATGCAATGTGTTTATCTAGCAGGAGCACGATGAGGACAGAGAAATATATTTGCATTATTAGAATCCGAGCACGGAGACAGAGACAGAGAAAGCAAGAGAAGAAGAGAGAGGAGGAAAGAGTGACCATGTGTTTAGCACAAGTTGGCCTGTGCACATGCTGTATTACACCGAGTCTCCAGCACTTTGTTCATTTAGTCGATTTTCTCATTTATTTGATGGTGGACAGAAAGTGCCCTCACTACTTAAAGTTAAATTTAACAAATTCAAATTAGTTCTGCTTCAATAAATCCCTGGCGGTGATGCTAATTTCATCATCCATTGGTCCAAAAGGGTTCTTGACCTCCCCAAATATGGAACGGGTGAAAACAAAGAAGCTGCAGCAAAAGTCTCCACCCCGACTGCCCACCATGGAGGGTCAGCAGCCAGAAATTGCACTCTAGAAACATTTATACAGAGAGAACTGTGATATAAAACTCGGGTATAGTCTGGTAAAGTCTGCAGAGAGGCCAGACAAAAGTCCTTTATCTGAGTGAAAAGTCCTTGATTCGGAGGCTTTGACAGTCCTCAAAAAAGAAGACAATCTTTTTTTGTTTCTCTGGTGTAGAGCTGATTGCATTTCTTGTGGGAGACAAACAATATGATGCTTGGTGGATGATGACTGATGATTTAGAGCCTGTAATTTTAGTGGCTCTTTGTGTAAATGGTTGCGATACAGTGGAGAAAGAGCTGGTCTCTGTGATTTCTGATTGATTACATGTGATAGAATCAGAAACAACACCAGAGTGAGCAGTTCAGAGAGTGGAAAGAATTCCCAGTGAGTCAAAAACACTTCGGTCCGCTAATTGTGGGCTAACGTTTATGAACTAATGCAGAAACATTGAACATTACAACCCATTGTGTATTTCTGATAATTGCATGTTATGGGTTAAATCAGCAGTTCTCTCCTGAAGTGGTACCGTCCTGGTTTGCTAATTGCATTTGGGCAGTGATTCAAATCTGGTGCAGCATTGTGAATCTGGTTGACACAGCAGGTAGTATTCTCCACAGTGCTTCCGGCTAATGTCGCATGTTTTCGAGCAGGTAGGCAGTGAGAATGCTGACAAGCATTTGTTCATAGCATATTAACTGTCATAGTTATGTCACCGTTACGGCAAAATCTTTCTCCAGTTTTTATTGTATCACCGTCTAGACAGCTTTGTTGTCTCGTTATAGCAAATAGAAGTAGAAACTGAAAAAGATAAAAAAGTGACTGGATTTACTGTCTCCCCCTGCCCATTTTTAGGTAGAGGAATAGTGTCTTGTTTGTGTGTTAGTCATCTGAAAACAAATCCCACTCCTACACTGGTCAGAAATAATATGAACATAGTATGACTGCGTCTACAGTGAGTCTCTCTCTTGCTGTATGAGACAGAAGTAGAATAATTGGAACAACAGCGGCCCTTTATGTTATGTAAACAATTTAATGGACCAACACAATGATAGGCATTCAAATAGTCATTCGAGTCCAGGAGTCCAGGAGAGCACATCTGTACTTGCTCTCTGTCTCACAATCAGACTGGGTGTCTGTTAGCTGATGTAACAGAACTGGTGATTACTGCTCTCCAACAAGCATGTTGAGTTGTCCTATGATGTTGCATTTGCAGCAGTTTGAAACAAATTGAGTGCTTGGAAGATTTGGAAGACTTGCTAGACTTCACCCTCTCAATGTTGGTGGTATTGTGTGATTGGAGGAGTTCTAGCTAGTGGCTGTACCTGAGCATGACTAAACTAAAGAGAAAGTTTGAGAAAAACTTGTCAAAGCCATATTAAAACTATGTCACTGGCTCTTATTGTCTTGACGTCTGTATATGAGTCTGCAGTATCTTTAGCTCTGTAAGACTGATTTGTTGCTCCATGTTTTGTCGATTTCTGGCCACCACAGCTGCACAGATTCCCTTTCCGCTACACACCTATAAAGTGACTCGCCCATTCACTCTCTCCCCCCATAAATTACAGTGACGACTCAACCACAAAAAAATTCAATTTTTAAACAATCACTATTTGAGAGTAGTTTGCTCCATCTGTTTTCAGTCATCCTTAACCATAAATGGCTTGGTAAGAGACAGCAGGTTAATGCCTCCCTCTGTGGTTCAGCTGTAAATGTGGCACTGACTAAAGGGAGTCAGAAGACATGCCGGTTCGGTGCCACACTGCCAGCAGAATTTTTTTTAAAACGAACAATTTTTGACTATAAAAGCAATGTTTGGGTATCTCCAAACACTGGTTTTGTAGCAACCATACAATCATGAAATGCAATCGAGTTTTAACTGTTTATTTTAAACTGAGTAATCTGAACATTTACAAGCTTCTGCCACCTACAGTGTCAGAACTTTGATGCTGTGAAATCCTGCAGTCTTCACAAGTCACAACCACGACATACAGACTCATAATCTGCTGGTCAGGATGGAATCAAACCTTGTGTTCAGCACCACGGACAGCGTCTGGTCCCAGCAACCAGCGTCAAGCAGTAATGCTTCATAAAGCATGAGGGATCTTTCAACATATTAATAGGAAAATGGAGCTTTTAATGTATGAATTAAAATAAAATACATTGTTAGACACTCTCACCGGTCTTGTGCGTGTTAGTTATGTCCACTTCATTGCAGAGAAAAACCCCAGTACCACACAAAAACTCCCTGAAAAGGGTATGCTGGGCAGGGGTTATTCCCTCACTATAAGGAAGGTCCTCTTACATTATTCATTTCTTACTGCAGATGTCAAAGATGTATGCCATAGGATTGAGGAGAATTTTTTTTTTTCCTTTTTTGCTGTGAAAGCCAAAAGCGCTGCAAGCAGATTCAGTAAAGCTATATTGATATGTATTTATTTGTGTGGTTTTCATTATTAATGAACCAAAAAATAAATGGCCTATTATTTACATGTACATTACAACCAAATGTATATTTGTGGTAACTATATTAAAGGTTATATCATCAGTTCTCTCCTGAAGTGTTACAGTCCTGCTCTTCTAATTGTATTTGGGCAGTGATTCAAAATCAGTGCAGTGTTGTGAATCTGGTTGACACAGCAGGCAGTGTTCTACACAATACTTCCAGCTAAAGATGCACATATCTGAGCATGACCTTAGTAAGCTAGCACTCATTTATAGCATATTAACTGTCACAGTTATGTCGCAATTAAGGCTAAATCTGCATTTTTTTAATTTATCACTGTCTAGACAGCTTTGTTCTCTTGCCATAAAAACTGAGATATGATTCATAATATAAACAAGTCGATAGACAGCCCATCCATACCATCTGGAATGTAGAATGAATACTTATAAATTCATTCTCTAGGCCAGGAATAAGGAAGATGAAAAAAAACAACACCACCCAAGAAGCTGGTTTATGAAGGAGTAAGAAAGAAAGGCTGAGAAGGTAGAATAAGATACTGAGGTATATCTCTCACTCGGTAGGTCCACATTCTTAGCAGAATTTATTTCCAGTCTCAGTGGCTGAGCAATCACTTGTCTTTCCCAGACAGATTACTGTAACGCTCTCCCTGCCCTTTCCCTGTTCTCTGTTTATTTATCATATTATGTGTTCTTCCTGTTTTCTTGTATATGTTTACATTCTCCATGTGCTTTTGTTAATGTGTCTGTTCCATGTCCGTCTGTTGTTTTGGTCTGTTGCTCCGCCCCTTGTTCACCTGTGCCTTGTTTCTATCTCCACCACTGCCCAGGTGTTCTCATTTCCTTAATTAGTATAAATGCCCCTGTAGTTCAGTCTGTTTGTGGATTCTTGTCATGCTGCTCTTTGTGAAACTCACTTTAGGAACTCTGGTATGGTCTTTTCTGGTAGTGTCGGTTTTCTTATTTGTTTGCTAGATCTGTTTGTTTTCCACTTTTTTTCTACTGTGCTCCTATTCTTGTTATTCCTTGGATCATCTTGTTTTTTTTGGTTTTTTTTTGTATTTTCTCATGTACCCGGGACCCCTTGTCTTGTATGTGTTTTTGTTATTTGTTCTTAAGCACCGAACCTTTTGGATTCTGAGATCACTTCCAGCTTGCCTCGACCCTCACATCATTAGAATAACAGTGAAATCAAAGAATTACAAAATTTACAGAGAGAATGAGAGAGACAAATGGCTCCTAAGAATAATGTTGTCTTTGACACCACGGTGCTCTACTTCCTTGCCTCAACAATACGTAAAATGAGAAACTCTTAAGAAAAAATGTCCTATTCGTCATTTGTTTCTCTAGTTCTTGGTTATGCATCCCCTTCCCTTTCTAATGCCACTCATCCTGTCAGGTAAGAATTACATCAATCTCTTCAGCCCACTTTTCCACTAACCGGGACCACATTTCAGCGGGGGTCCCTGTGTGCCTACTCTAGAATTTCCAGCTGTGAAAGAGTGGGCTAAAACGGCCCAGAAGTCTCATGAGACTGGTGTTATCCTCACCTGTCAGGATTCAAGCTGTTATTAAGACAAGAGGACAAGGAAGTGAAAGACACATGGATGCAACTGATGGGTTGTATGGTTATAAATACAAAAATGCTTTAATATTGATCTGTTACTTGTGCTGCTATTCTTCATAAACACCAAAATATTAACAAGGATTCTAAAATTCATTTTAATTGTAAAATCTTTCACTTGAATGCTGCCGTACTAATACCATTTCAGATCCCTTTTTGGAAATGAGACATGTAAGTCTAAGCTTTTTAAGGTATCAAGAACCTTCACATTGTACATTTATATTTAAGCATTCTTCTAAGAGCCTTTATATTATTTTGAGGTTTATCAACCTCAGACATTTAATTTACAAAAAAAATTGTTTAAAGAACCATCTACTAAAAGGTTCTTTAGGGAATCACAATAGTTCGTCAATGGCAAAAATGACCTTCTGGCACGTCATGTTGAGTTCTTACTGTACTTTTCTTGTCTATTTCAGCCTAATGGGAATCTCTGCATTTTGTCTTTGTTGATACATTTGTCAAACACTGTAATGTTTTTTTTCTGTAAAACAAGCCTGTACACTCAACATAATCTATGCATAGTTTGTGCTTGCCTGTCTATGTACTGACCCCTGCCTGTGAAGACCGCGCATGCTGGATTGGCCTAAATAAAACTACTCTGCACATGTGTCCTGCTCCACTTCTGTCCTGCTTCAAAGTCAAATTAGGTTTATTAACAGACTGAAAGTCTAGAAGCTGCACAGAAGTTCTCCACTTGTTTCAATGAAGTTCACATGAGAAATAATCTACATAAAATAACATCATGTGTCTAATAACGCTGCGAATATTTTCCAGTTCAATATTTTTGTCCAAGTGGCCTGTGGAAGAAGCTGTGCTCAGAAATTCATCCGAAATGGAAACAGTCATGATATTCCATTTGCCCACACCATCGCCTTGCAGACAGAATGCAGTTGTTTCTTTTCTGCTCCCCCAGCGAAGTCTGGCATGAGTAATTACTGGCATATTGTTCCTAATGTTGTCATGCCAATGATAAGGTCTTGATAGATGAAGCTGTCCCAGCCTTACATCTTTTAGATAATCATTACAGCAGATAGAAGCAACAGAGCGTTGAGGGAGGTGGGAGGATTCCAGTGGAGAGAAGGGGGCTCATTTGCTCAGAAACACTGTCATTTTGAGTTAAAACAGTGGTTGCATAACTGCATTTACCTGCAATTGTCCTCTTCAGCCCAAACAAAGGTGCCTGAGAACATGCACGAGAAAAATGAGTGCTCAGTATTAGAATTAATTAGTGCTAGAAAAATAATAATTCATATCAAAACACTCTGCACAACCATTTTCACCAACAAGCTTCGCATTCGTGCTCCCCTAATGTGATCCAAATTCATTTCTGCTGAGCAAAGTTGTTTTTCCATTTGTTTGTTGAGTGCAAAAGCAGAAGAGCAGGGTGAAAACGTAAGACACGCTTTGGAAAAGCAAAAAAAAACAATTACAGACATCGAGAGCAGAGTCTGAACAAATCCACATGCCAGCTCAGCTTCCAGGTCAAGGGTCAGAATGAGTCACTCAGCATGACTAAGTAAACAACTTGACAGACTTTTTCTTTGTTTTTCCAACAGTGCCACGATAACTGAGCGCAATAATGTGAACACATGAATATGAGTTCCAACTGACCTTGGATCATATGTGCTGCACACATGAATATATGAACATACACTCACTGTCCTCCCCCTACCCTCTAATCCTCTCACTGTCCACTTTATTAAACCCCTCTACTGTGTACTCACTCACTGTCCACTTTATCAGAAACCTCTACCCTACACTCACTGTCCACTTTATCAGAAACCTCTACCCTACACTCACTGTCCACTTAATTAGAACCCTCTATCCTACACTCACTGTCCACTTTATTAGAACACTCTACCCTAGACTCCACCCACTGTCCACTTTATTAGAAGTCCCTACCCTCTTCTCCACTCATTGTCCACTTTATTAGAACCTGCCCTATACTTCATTGGCTGACTACTTTATGAGCCCTACCTACTTTATAGGTCCACTCTGTAGCACAGTAACAGACTATAGCTTATCTATTGTTGCACAATTAATCAGCATCACTTCATTCATCACTGGCCATCATTAATCACTTTCTGAGCTATGTGATTAATTTAATAATTTATTAATTCACACTCCGTTACCAGAGTCCTTCTTGAAACTTGTGACGTATGCCCAAGAAATACATGCAATCATGCCTGTGCATGCTGCTGTTTAAATATTACTTGGGTGGTGGACCATTCTCAGCAAAGCAGTGACAAGGCAGTGGTATGGTAGTATTGTCTTGTCATCTTGTTGTCTTGTCTTGTCTAATTGTATTGTTGCGCTTGTGTTTTGTGCACACTTCTGAGTCTTGTGGTGTTTCTGTTTTGTTCTGTTGTGCTCTTGTCTTGCACCATGGTCCTGGAGGCACGTTATCTCATTTCACTGTGCATTGTGTGTGTATGGTCGCAATGACAATAAAAACCTACTCGACTTGACTTGAGCTGATATGAATGTTTTGTGCACAGTGATCTTGCTGGTGTTTGGGACAACCAGAAAATGACCAATGTTGAGGGGTTAAAGGATGCCAACAACAAACTGTGCATCAGAAGATGATCTACTGTCTCAAATGTCTCACCATCAAGGAGGAAATTTAAGGAATTTACTCAATGTTCTTACTCAAGGTTCTATGCCACTAATTGTTTCCTATGCAATAATGTACGTATGGTCCAATATTATTAATTCTGGAAGGTTTACATCCATTTCACACTTTACTCTTACACTGCTGATTGTCCACTTACTGTATTGTCTCAGATCTACATCCCATTCACACTCTACTGTTACATTGTTATATTGCTAACGGCACTCTGTTACCTGGACAACACGTATTACATTAAATTGCAATCATGATCAAAACATATCCCCTTATATTCACAAACACACATTTAGTTTGGAATGAATGAATTTAGAACACTTTGGACCTGCGAGTAAATAAGCGAATGAACATGTCTGTCATTGCTGGTGATTACTGCTTCTAATGCTGAAGAGCAGAAATGAAAACCTATATCACAGTAAAGAGAATGAGCTCTGGAGGTACAGGAACCACGTGGAGTATATTGTATTTACTGCTTTTAGCTAGATATTGAATAACTGCTGGAACTACATGGACTCATAAACAAGGTAATGATGATGGAGAGCAGACTGAGACTTTGCAGTGCTGCTAATAGCCATGAAGGTTATTGAGTGTATCATGAAAAAACGTGTTCAAACTAGACAGTACGTGTGATGATGTTCTGGACGCACCATGTTCTTATATTGTAATGCACATGCGGTCATGTCTGTTTTTTTTCTCTGGCACTGAGTATGTATACTTTGAGACATATGCTTCTTTAAAAGGGTATAAAAATGGTTGATACGCAGAGAGTGGGTGGATGCGATTAAACAGGACAACACAAGGACACGGCCAGATGTGCGGGTTTTCTCATTAGACTGTGACCACATGTGCCTTAAGAAAAAAGACACGCTCAGATAAGCTTCAGTGTCTGTCTTGTTTTATGAGGAAAGGGGGGCACAAAAGCATGATTTAAAAATGAAGAGCCAATCCCCTTCAAAATGTGCTCAACAATACAAGGGGGAAAACCTTCACATGGACGACACACACTAGTCAAGACAAAATTATTTATATGGCACAGTATCATACACAAAAGTCAAGAATTACAAGAATAGAATTAAAAAAGAAAACAGAAGAAATAAAAATAATTCAAATAAAAGAATTCATAGAAAATCAATAGACTACACATACATCCATACATTCAGCTGTATTAACTGTATTAGTTTTACCTGAGGAGGTTCCATCCATCCATTTTCAGATCCACTTATCTTTAATCGGGTTCTGTGGGGTGCTGGAGCCTATCCCAGTGATCACAGGGTGAAAGGTGGATAAACTCCCTGAACAAGTCGCCGGTCATTGTAGGGCAAACACACACATTCACACAATTAAACATCTCCCATTCACCTGTTGTGCATGCCTTTCAACTGTGGGAGGAAACCAGAGAACCAGGTGCAAACCATACAGACATGGACAGAACATACAAACTCGACCTTCCTTTGGAGGTAACAGTGTTATCCACTGCACTATAGTGCTGCCCAACCAGAGGAGGTTGTGCAATATCATTTGGAATTTTACTGTAAAAAATAAGACTGGAATTTTCACTGCACACTGGATTAAAATCATTCCACACCTACTACTGTCAGACTGTAGGACCTACACACATGCAGATTCATACTGGATTAAAATCTCGTCACAATTATTACTGTCAGACTGTAAAACCTACACAGACTGCAGATTCATACTGGATTTGAATTTCGTCATAATTATTACTGTCAGACTGTAAAAACACACACTGCAGATTCATACTGGATTAAAATCTCATCACAATCATTACTGTCCAGATGGTAAAACACACAGATTTATACACACTGCAGACACAGATACTGGACAAAGCTAAAATCCCTTCCTTAACCAGTGACAAGTGTCACTCCTCTATGTGAATGCATGCTTTTAATAGAAGTGTTACACCGGATGGCAGTGATTATTCTGTCGCTGCAAAATGTATTTCGTTCAACCCAACAACTATGATTAATGTATTAATTCACACTTCTTGCAGATTTCTTCCTGAAATGCGTGACTTGTGCCCAAGAAATGCATGCAGTTATACCTGTGCACACGCGGGCACATAGAAAGACAAATTCATGCACCAGCACATCATGATTCATGTCCCAGGATGCTTTGTGGTGCTATAAATACTATATGTGTGCTGCGCTGCAGTGTCTGAAGGCAAAATAACTAAATAGGCCTAAATTGAACAGTAAAGCCGCAGGGCTATAGACAAACATGCACGCACACACTTAAACATGCACACGCACACACACACACACACCCACACACACACACACGCAAACGCACACACACACACACTCACACACACTCAAAAAAGGTTCTAATTAAACCTGTGGCATATAGTAAGACCTCCGCAGAGCCTGACCTGAGAATAGCCAATAAATCCTGTAGTGGTACAAAACAAAGCAGAGTGAGAGGGCTGCAGTTCCCCATGAGGAGCCCCTTATCAAAATACGAAGGTATGAGCAGTCTAAAAAGAAAAGAGAATGAAGAGAGAGAGGAAGAGAGAGAGAGAGAGAGAGAGAGAGAGAGAGAAGTAAAAAATAAAACAAAACAATTCAAAAGAAAAACACAGAGCTATTTGCGCTGCTGTTAAAACAGAGCTGCTGATTGCATTTTTTAAGAATCTGCCAAACATAATTTCTTTTCCTGTTATGTAAATTGCAGGGCACAGTTCAAGATGAGGACTTGCTACGCATCCCAGAGTAAAAAAAGTACAGACAGATGCCTCTGATTACAATTGCATCTGTATCTTTTATAGAAAGTCTGACAAAGGTCCCAAAGGACTGACATGAGAATAAAAAATGGGGCACAATCTAGAGCCTTGTATCCACTTTCCCCTCCCTTTTCATCCTTATCTTTTTTTTAAGTGCCAAACTGAATTCCAATGTAAATTGTAATGGGTCACAGGCAGAGACATAGTTGTCAAATGCAAAGAAGATAGGAGATAAGACTTTATTGGTCTCTGGGTGGGCCCTAGAGACACAGCAGCATGAATTATTACTTAAAGAAGTACAATTATAGTAATAATAAAATATTGTGGGAAATCTTTCCATGGTTTTACACTATCCAAACGCTTTTGCATGATATGAACATTTAAAAATGAGCCCAAACTACCTGAAATACATTAACAACATGAACAATAGTTTAAATGTTAATATTAATATGGTCATCAATCCATTTAGACTTTTCTACACCACAGAAATGTATTATTTTTGCCCTCCAATATCTATTTTGTGTCCTAGTATCAGACTGGTGCTACTAATATCCAGCTATTACTGTGTTGGTGATTACAATACTGACAATATACGACGTACATAACTGAGAAACAAATTACCCTTGAGAAAAAAGTTTAAATCAACACACTCTGATGGCACAGCAAAGAAGCAAAGCTTGCAAAAGTAAAATTTGTGCCAGTACGCCTCATCATCCTTCACTGACCCACACAGCAGGCACCTATCTGCTTTAAATATTCTGATTCAGATCAACACTTAGACAGTTGTCAGTGATCATCAGCCTGAATTAAATGTTACAGGGCACGGAGATCTATCGACTAAAGGAGCTCAGTTCCAAGCTTGATCTAACACAAACAGCTTTAATATACAGATGTTCAGCAAGACCTTGCTCAGCTAGATGAGGTGTGCTAGAGTGGCACTGGAAAATACAGTTCAATCAGATCCATCAGACTGAATATTGTACCTTCAGTCCTGGGGTTTCCACAGAGGGACCTACTCCATATTAAAATCTATGTATTTGAATGCAGTGTCAATGTCCCTGTTGGTGTAATGGTCAGGCGTCCCAATACTTTTGTCTATATAGTGTATGTGTCATGTGGCATGTATTAGTGAACAGTTTGGTAGATACTGTATATGTGACTATTGCCTGTGCTACTTCATTTGATTCATAATATGAGTCCTTCAGAGTCATTTTTTTTTGGATAAAGATTAACAACAAATGCTAGATGTGTCTGTTATTGAATCATCATCATCATCATCATCATCATCATCATCATCATCATCATCATCATCATCACCATCATCATAATCATCACCATCATTACCATGTTGGATAAAGTAAAAGGAATAGATTTTAGGTTCAATATCTTATATATGTGAGTGAGGAGCAAGGGGGAATATATATTACTTCAACTCAAGGCCTACTTTAGCATTAATATATGCACATTAAAATGAAGAAAGTTTGTTCCAATCTCCTTTAAAGTTACCATGTCTGAGATACGGGAGGACACTGCAGCAGCAACAGTCTGACTACTGAAAAAAAAAGTCTCCATTGAGCAGCACAAAGTTTCTTGTGCAATTTAGTCGAACCCCAAGCTTAATCAGTGTCCACAAAACAGTCTAATAAGCAAGAACAAGCGGTTGTAAAGTTTTTTTAAGATAAAGTGCCCTCTGATTTATTGAAAGAGCTGCTTCAATTAGGCTTTACTGAGAAGCACTTATGCCTTATAGCTCTGTCCCATGAAGCCAACGTGAAGCGTCTCTGCAACACAGTGCCACGGAAAGCTGTGAAAACCTGCTCACATTTAAAAAGACGTAGCCTGTAACACTGCCATGAAAGCTGAGCTGTATCTGGGCTAGCATTTGGTTTTGGCTCTAGCCTTCTTTCACACATACAGGCTATTTTAATAGCCAGTACTAAAAAATGTGTTAATGCTTTTTTTTTTTAAGTGTTTATAGCCTCCTTGATAGAATTCATGGAGTTCACACATCATGTAAAGACTGTGATTTATCTCCAAAAGTACTTTTTTGCAAGAATTTGACTCACTTCATGATCAATAAGCATTTAAAATGTGGAACATGGTAAGTTCCAATAAGCAATAACGATACCATAGATAGTCAGATAGATAGATAGATAGATAGATAGATAGATAGATAGATAGATAGATAGATAGATAGATAGATAGATAGATAGATAAATTTATATGTCTATGTATCACAGTTTGCCTCCTGTTTGACTCTTGGATCTCTGAAATTAACTTTACAGGAGAAGGCAAATTCTGTGTAAGTTAGTGTCTATAGCTATAATTAGTTTTTAATCGTTTCTATTGGTCCATTCATCTTGACTTTTTGACAGTGTAAAAGGCAGGTGACACATTGTAAATTTGACACATAGTAAATGGACAATTTTGAAGGATATAAAAACATAAAAAATGAGAAAAATGATTTTTTTAAATTTAAAAAACTCTATTAAAAAAGCACTGCCAATAGCATTGGCCTGAGGTCACCATGCTCGCTGTCATGCTTTATTTAGAGGGGCGTAAAGCAGGCACAAGCACTGGGCTGTGGAGAAGTGGAACTGCTTTCACTGGTGATGGATCACCAACATCAGCAGCTGACCTTCTTATTCAAACATGCTACGTGTGTTCCCTGTAAAAGGAACTGCTTTTCACTCAGAAACCCAACAAGTTGTGATCTGACCAAGGGTGTGCAAACTTATGCACTTGACTGTTTATGTGCACAGTTGGCTACATTTAGCCATTTTATCTGATCTTTGGTCTCGTTGATGTATTCTCCTTTCCTTTTCCCCCTGGATTCCTGGTTCATCTTGTCTTGACCTTTCTGCTCAGCTCTGTGTTTACAATAAGGTGTTCCCTGATATTGCCTTGCCTGTCTGTTTTTTTGATAATAGTGTCCTTACCAATGGCACAGCCAGCAAATCTCTATTAACTTTTTCATTGGAAAATGCCAGAGACTGACTCTGGGAGGATAACTGAACAGCCAAATCTGCTTGAGAGATTTACTTATTTTTTCATCTCTAGAATGAGCTTTTGAGGTTATTCTATACTTAGAGAAAAAAGCAGCAGTTGTACTAATATAGCAATAATGTAATCTGGCAATAAGAGCTAATCTTGCAATCACAAGAGGCAAATCCTGGGATAACCAAGAGTAAAACAGAGTCACTCTCCAGCTCTAGAGTAATGGACGCTGACAGAGCAAAAAAAAAAAAAAAAAAAAAATCAAAGAAAAGCTCCCTCTGTGGAAAGCATCATTCAAAGGCAACGTTCTTGGCTGCCAAAAGCGGTAAATGTAGGAAGTGCAGGAAAATTGCCCACTTTATGTTGGTAGGTCGAACGGCCTTGGTGGAGGACGAAACTGCCAGAGCCGGGCTGGCATTCTCAGAAAAGTGTTCATTTCCTGGGAGAAATCGAAACACACTGAGCTGAAGGATGCCAAAGGGATGCGGCGCTGAAATGCATCTTTCATACAGCTATAAATAATCAACTTAAGCTAAGGACAAAATGTGCTTTCAGGCTCTTTGGTCAAACGTTATTACAAGGACTGTGTGGGCCTATTTTCCACTATACAACCTGTGGTGCTATGCGGACACTTTATTTCCCTCAACACAAATAGGCAATGTGATCAGCTGGGCACTGTAAATGTGAACTGTTTCAGACACAGCCCCTGGAACTCTTCTCCATAGACTTGCACTGATTTAGTGGTTGGGGTCTTTTCTTTAAGGAACTCAACAGAAATAAAGTTATTTTTCTTGTTATTTATTAATTTTTTTTAAGCAAAGACAAAATCATTTTATTAATTCAAAATGTTCTTTAAAAACTTAAAAGCAGTATTTTAAATCAGTATTTTTATTATTATTAGTGTATTTATTTTTTAACCCACAGGTTTTTTACATATTTGCATGTAATCTTGCTACAATCCTTGAATGGGTCACTGTCGAAGGAAAACATGGGGCATAAATATATATATATATATATATATATATATATATTAGGGCTGTAACGATATGCAATATGAAGCCGAAATCGTGACACTCAGATCCACGAACCTGTGTCGTGGTGTGAGAAGGCAGAATCGTGACACACCCCTTCCAACTCCCAGAGTTATGCTTCCCATACAGATCCAATGCTACCACATCTTTAACTGTTAGCTGTCATCGCTAGGTGGCTGGCCCATGGGCGGTACTAATAAAACCTTTTTTACACCGTGATTGGTAGTTTCATGTCAATTTCAGGTAGTAACCAATAGTAGAGGTTGTTACGATTCAAATGAGCCCTCCCGTGAGTCTTTCTGCCCTTCCAAAATCCACAAGGACCGTCTGAGGCGGTCCGGCTTTGACAGACAATTGCTCGGTCCACTTATCCTGTAGCTGTAATTGACATTTATAGCTTTGTAGCCAATCCCCAGAGCTTTCCAGCCGTGTGTATTGTGTGTATAAATGAGCCGAGACTGCTCTCAGGTCCGTCGAGCGCTCGCAGCACCTCATGTGCATTTGAGTCAATTCTTTAGGCTCAGACAAAGGAAAAAACACACAGAAGACCAAATTCAGGATATTTCAGGATATTTGAGGACATTTGATGGGATAATTGTCCAGCAAATAAGAATTTCTAAGGGAAATAAGAGCGACGGTCCAAAGAGACACACTGGTGAAGTGTGCGTGTCTGAGCTGAATTTCTTCTAATGTAAGTAAAAGGAAATTATGACACGTCACTTATAAGTGTCTATAAGCTGGCTGGTTGTGATAAAACTGCTGTTGGAGTTTGTTTGTAAGAGTTTTGTTGTGTTTTGACCGAAGTTTTGTACGATTTTGGTCAGCTGGGCGGAGCGTGTTTTTAGTTTTGGACAATGGTCAAATGGTAGCTAATGAATCAGGTTTTTTCAAATGTTATTTAATAAAAATATATATTTTCTCAAAATCTTTCTTTTTTTTCCCTTTCCTCCAGCCCCCCACCAAAAGAATTGTGATACGAACCAAATCGTGGGTCAAAAATCGTGATACGATCCGAATCATGGGTTTGGTGTATCGTTACAGCCCTAACATATATTTATATATATATATATATATATATATATATATATATGTATGTATATATGCCTTTTTTGGGAAGTTTCAGACAGCCTTTCGTATTACAGCATGGACACCATTGCTGCAGCCAAGTGACCTAATTTCATTATATATAAAACGATGTCTTCGGCTATCTGAGTCTCTACGACGTATATCTATGATTGCTATGTCCTGCAGAGCACCATGCACATGTTGCAGGAGTAGTGGGATCTGGCCCAAATGAGGCACATGTGCAAGTGTTCTCCTCCAGCATGGAGCAGCTGCGGTCCTGTCAGCATCCAGTGGCATCCATGATAAATTACAGCAACCCAGTGGAGCCCTTAGTGACGGGTCCACTCATGACTCACTGCTCTTTGTCTTGCATTAATTCTGATGCTGGAGGCTTGGGATTTAGGACTTGGTTGCCGCAAAGAACCAGCTTTTCTCTCTTCTTCTTCTTCCTCTTCATCTTCTTTTTTCTTGTACTTTGTCTTTCCTCCCCTGCTGAAGGTAATAATACCAGCACCAGGGAAGCACAGAAACAATACCTACTTTCAGTGAATGGCTTTTGTCGATCGAGCTCAGGGCTTGATTCAAACCTCTATATATATAGTTTGCAACTCAGTGGGTGTAGGATTGAATAAGTAAAGCTCTGATTGTTCCACAAAATGCACATTGTGTACTGCCTAGATGTTAAGCGACTTGAGCAACTGTCATGTTTAATCGCGTGGAGGACGGCGTTGAACTAGAAAAATGAACATAATCAAATCTACCCCATGAATCCATGTGAAAAAGTGGATTTGCTGGAGCGTAGAAAGTCTAGAATGCCAAAACCCCTGCTGTTAGTACATATGAATAAAGTACAATAAATCATTAAGGAAATCTCAGCAAAATTTTCTCTCACAATTGTTATGTAAGCTGTGATGAGTTTCTTATTTTAAAGCAGCATTGCATTTTGGAATGAGAATTACCCTTGTTGAGGAATAGTGTGTAATGCTGCTAAGATTTTTGGCTTAACCTATTTAACAAGTGAGTTCTTTTATACTCAAAGAGCAGCCATCCGCCACAATGCAATCAGACACTTTATCCCAGTGCATATTAAAGTGTTTGAAAGGAGTTCTAATGACTTTTTAGGAAAAGGACAAAAATGTTCTCATCTTGTGATGCTACAATGTAGATTCTTATTCCATTAGTAATATTGGATGTATTTAAAAGAGAGCACTAACTGCTACACAATATGGACCAAAGTATTGGGATGCCATACGATTCCACCAACAGGGACTTTAAAGACATTGCATCCAAATACATAGACTTTTGTATGGAGTTGATCCCCCTTTGCAACTACAACAGCTTCCACACTTCTTGGAAAGCTTACCACAAGATTTAGGAGTTTCTGTGGGAATTTGTGCCCATTCATTCAGTAGAGAATTTATGAGGTCAGGCACAGATGTTGGACGAGAGGACCTGGCTCGCAAACTCCATTCCAGTTCATCCAAAACTCATCCAGCCAAAACTCATCTTTAAGGACCATGCTTTGTGTACTGGGGCACAGTCATGCAGGAATGGACAAGGTTCTTTCTCAAACTGTGCCCACAAAGTTGTAAGCATGGCATGGTTGAAATAATCTTGGTGTGCTTGATTTTATACACCTGTAGCAACATGTATGATTGAAACACCTGTATTCAATAATTAAGAGTTGTATCCTAATACTTTTGTCCATAAAGTGTAATTCTGCAATGACAGCTGACATAAACCACACTGACTACCATCAGTCTGAGTGATGGTGGGTAGAGAAAGTATAGCTCTCTTGGACTCCTGGTAGTGGATGACTACGACATCGCCAAGGATCGAACTCAGAATCACAAGGACAGTACTGAGACAGTCACACCACTTGGGAGTCACAGCAATCTTTTTTTTTTTTTTCAAAAACATTAGTATATTTAGTCATTTCCCTTTTGTCTGAAGGGATGTCATCAGCTCTGCAAGGAAAGTGAAACACTCTTTTCTGCCATCGTGATCGAGCTCTTGCTCAGTGACTTTGGTTTCTGCAGCTCCAGCATCAACACAGATTCATTTCCAGATACCATAGCCTTCCCTCCAGCTGTTGACGCTTAAAGTCCCAATTGTCAGAAGAGGCAAGAGTTCCCTGGTTCAAATATTAATGGGATAGCTCATAACGCTGAACCTGTTACATAAGGTTCTTTGATAAAAATAACCACGTTGCTTTTTGGTAAAGGTGTACTAGGGAACTTGCCTTTATTGTTGCAAAGATGTACGCATGTGTCGTAGCTGGAATTTGGAAAACACCGTAATCACTAATTTACCAGTGATTTTGAATATGTATTTGAAATGTTTTCTTATGTTTCACTGAAGTAGACAGTAGCTTGGGCTCATATCTACTAGAAATAACCTCTAAAGGCCATTGTATAAGGACTTTAAAAACTACTCCAAAATATGGATTACTGACATGATAAAAACCCTGGTTTGCCATGTTTTTTGCCCCTCACTCACTGTGAGGAGGAGAAGATAAGGCAGTCTGACAGATCTGTATAACAGGGGTTTGTTCAGGAGTATAGATTCAGTGAGTCTTGCAGGTCTTTTGTGAAAGGTCTGCATGTCCTTGGCCAGTGAAAGTTTCATCAATTAAAACAAATAATTCGTAATGATCTGAGTTCTCAAGGTGACAGCTTCAAGACCAGCAGATTTTCAGCTGAGTGGCTAATGTGCAGCCCCCGATGTCTCATAGGGGATTCCTCCAGAGCACCACTCTGAAGTCTGCTCAGCCAACCCTGACACTAAAGCATTCACTCGGCCTTAAAGAGTCAAACATTTTAGTCCATGTAAAGAGGATTTCTTCTGCACTATAACAGCGGTCCTCGCAAGAAGACCATGATGAAATCTCATCTTGTTAGTTTTAAAGGGTAATTGGGGTACATGTGGGATCTTGTACTTGTCCTCAACCTAGCAGAGAGAGAGAGAGAGAGAGAAAGAGAGAG